>JAJIBD010014220.1:0-16553 GCA_021461705.1 Cryptotis parvus
AGGTCACTGTGTACAAGGCAAGCATCATTTTTTTTTTTTTTTGCTTTTTTGGGTCACACCCGGCGATGCTCAGGGGTTTCTCCTGGCTCTGCACTCAGGAATTACTCCTGGCTGTGCTCAGGGGACCATACGGGATGCTGGGGATTGAACCCGGGCCAGCATGGGCCAGCCGCGTGCAAGGCAAACGCCCTACCCGCTGGTCTATCACTCCGGCAAGAGTGGGGAGTTTGAGGCCATAAGAGGGGGACAGAGTTATAGTACTGCTGGGAGGGCTCTTGCCTTGGACACAACTGACCTGGGTTTGATCTCCAGCACCCCGTATGGTTCCCAGAACCTGCCAGGGGTGATCCTTGAGTTCAGAGCCAGGGCAACGTGGGTGTGCCCACAAACAAACAAACTGTTAAGAAGGGAGCTTTGAGTATCCACACAGGGAATGCAAGGGGTGGACAGGACCTCCTGTCGAAGAAGACAGTTCTGCAGGTGTTCCAGGTGAGGATGGTGAGTTGATTGTGGCTCACCATCCACTAAGCTCCCCACACTCCCTCAGCCTCTAAGCATTTTAAATTGGGACATGATGACACCAGCAGGCTCTCTCCCTCAGCCCTAGTTCTTGAGCGCCCCACCGCTCCCCCATTCTAGACCACACACGAAGAGGCAGTTCCCCTACCCCCTTTCTCTCTCTCTCTTTCTCTTTCTCTCTCTCTCTCTCTCTCTCTCTCTCTCTCTCTCACACACACACACACACACACACACCACCTACCCTTCACGCTGAGGGGCGGTGTGTGGTGCGATCCAGGCCTCTGTGCCCAGCCTGGCAGATAACAATGCCCCCGTTGTATCTCTGCTCCCATCTCTGGGGGCCTCTGATTCTTCTTTCTGCTCCAAAGGCTCGCAGCACTGACAGCCTGGATGGCCCAGGGGAGGGCTCCAGTGCAGCCCTGCTGCCCCACTGGGGGCCCAGTGTGAAGGGGAAGCCTGGGAAGAGGTGAGAGGTGAGGGCGAGGCTCAGCTTAGGTGGGGGGCCAAGCGCAGGGGCGCTCGTGATGTGTCTCTTGTCCTACAGACTCTCAGCTCCTCGAGGCCCCTTTCCCGGCTGGCTGACTGTGCCCATTTCCACTACGAGAACGTTGACTTTGGCCACATTCAGGTATGGGGGCTCAGTATGCCGATGGGCTGGTGAGATCCCATGCAATGAAGCAGTGTCAGTCCCTGCCCCAGGGTTAGCCGCTCCTGCTGTGTGCGCAGTCTGGGGGAGAAGTCGCGGATGCAGTTCATTCATTTGCCCCCTTTTTTTTTTTTTTTTTGGGTTTACCCCGGCAATGCTCAGGGGGTTATTTCTGGCCCTGCACTCAGGAATTACTCCTGACTGTGCTCAGGGGACCATATGGGAGGCCGGGGACCCAACCCAAGTCAGCAGCGTGCAAGGCAAATGCCCTACCCGCTGTGCTGTCGCTCCGGCCCCCTCACTTGTCCCTTTATTCATTCGGCCACTGTTTTTTTTTTTCTCCTTAGTTGTAGGCTCTGTGTCAGAACCCTGTACCTTAACAGAGACACTGCCGGGCCCTCCCTGGGGAAGGCATTGGAGGGGAGACACAGACCAGATCCCTTCCTAGGCAGGGCTAACCTGGGGCTGAATCAGGAGGCCCTCACTCTACTTCCCTCTCCAGCTCCTGCTGTCTCCAGAGCGTGAAGGCCCCAGCTTCTCTGGAGAGAATGAACTGGTGTTTGGGGTGCAGGTGACCTGTCAGGTGAGGCCACCTTTGCCTCACCTTGTGGACTGACACCCATGACCTCTGCTCACTGTAAGAGGCACTCGGCTCCTTCTATCCCCCAATTCCACAGGGTCGTTCCTGGCCAGTTCTCCGCAGTTATGATGACTTCCGTTCCCTCGATGCTCACCTCCACCGATGCATATTTGACAGGAGGTTTTCCTGCCTTCCAGAGCTGCCTCCGCCCCAGAAGGTGCCAGGGCTGCTCAGGTAATCCTCTCATTGCCCCAGCCCCTGCCTTCCCCCATGGGTGAAGCTACTGGAGCGGGGGGTAGATAAACATTACAGCATGGTGTGCCTGGACTCCCTACCAGTTCTATGAGAAACCTGTGTGGAGAGGCTGAGCAGCAGCATTCTGGAAGCTGCCTGTAGTTTAAGGACCATGGGGAAGTTCCAGGGCATCCTATCTGAGGGGTCAGCATGGCCAGACCAGGGGGCACGGAAGAACTAGATACAGCCTCTTTCCCAAGTGATAGAACAATGCATCATTATGAACAGCACCCCCTCCCGGCACTCAGGGGTTGAATTGCAGCACCCAGAGGTGAGTTAAGACAGTAGAGGAGGGTGGTATGCTCTCCCTGGGGCCCCCCACAAGAGCCTTCTCTCCCAACCTGCCTCCAGATGCTGGTGCCGCTGCTGCTGCAGTACCTGGAGGCGCTGTCAGGACTCGTGGACAGTAACCTCAACTGTGGGCCTGTGCTCACCTGGATGGAGGTGGGTGGGGGCTGCAAGGGGATGGGCAGGGGAGGGAGCCAGAGCCACTCTGGGAGTGTGTGGGCACAGGAAAGAAATGAGCAGGAACGGAGGCGGCGCTGGCATTTCAGTGTCTGTGTGGGCGCCTGCCAGAGAGGGAACCATGTGCATGTGCCTGTGTGTGAACAGACATTGGGCTGCAAGACTGGAGGAACCGTGTGTGTGCGCGCGTGTGTGTCTTGGCGTGTGCGTGTGAGCATGTGTGTGTGTGTGAGCAGGCATCAGACTGTGGGCCTGCAAGGATTTCAAGGTATATTAATTGAAAAGTTGGGTTTGGCTGAACCCTGAACGCCTGCCTCTACGAAAGGCTCGGGGCAGGGTTAGAAAGAGGATGTGTTGCGTCTGGTGGAGAATGAGGGTGCGGGACTGTGGGACACGCAAAGGGGTGCAGGGGTGGGAAGTGAGGCACGGGGACAGCCACCCTGGTGTCGTTCAGATGGGGTCAGGGGCATGGAGATCCATCTCTGAGGTCTTTATCATCACCTTCTTCTGCCCTTTCCCTGCACACTGCTTCGCCGTCCAGCTGGACAACCATGGCCGGCGTCTGCTCCTCAGCGAGGAGGCCTCCCTCAATGTCCCAGCGGTGGCCGCGGCCACGTGGTCAAAGCGCTACACAGCGCAGGCCCCTGATGAGCTGTCCTTCGAGGTGAGGCTGGGTGGGAGCAGACCCGGCCGGGCTGCCTCTTCCTGGCTTCTTCTGACCTGCCGTCCTTGCCCTGGGCCAGGTTGGGGACATTGTCTCGGTGATTGACATACCGCCCACGGAGGATCGGAGCTGGTGGCGGGGGCAAGCGAGGCTTCCAGGTGACCCTGGCTGGGGGGTGGGCTGGTGGGGCAAGGGCTCCAGGCCAGCTAGGGTGGCCCCGTCACTGACCCCTTACCCCCACAGGTTGGTTTCTTCCCAAGCGAGTGTGTGGAGCTCTTTACTGAGCGTCCAGGCCCAGGCCTCAAAGGGGGTAAGTGCTGTGGGCAGGGAGGGGGCTCTCCTGCCCTTTTTGTTGCCTGCTAAGCCCCCTCTCCACCGTTTACCCCCACAGATGCTGACAGTCCCTGAGTGGGGTCCCAGCTGCCCAAGGCGTGGCTTCCCTGACCTCAGGTAATGGGAACCAGGGGCCACACCCCTGCCCCTTGTGCCCTCACACTGGTGGCTGCGCTGAGCCTGTGACCTGCCTCTGTCCCACAGCTGTGCGGCCCACGCGGGAAGCTGGCTGGTCTGCTCCCGCACCTTCATGCGCTCCCGGCCCTCGCAGCAGCGGCTGAGACAGCGTGGCATCCTGCGCCAAAGAGTGTTTGGCTGTGACCTCGGGAGCACCTCAGCAGCTTTCGGGCCAGGGCGGTGCGCCCAGCCACCTGTCTGCCAGCCCAGCCCCCCCCCTCCCAGGCTGTAGCAGCTCAGCCCTCCCACACCCTGCTCTCTTCCAGTGCCCCAGGTGCCGCTGCTGCTCTGAGTTCATTGAGGCCCATGGGGTGGTGGATGGAATCTACCGACTCTCAGGCGTGTCATCCAATATCCAGAGGCTGCGGTGAGAGCTGCCACCTCCCTCCCTCCACAGACTTCGCCGGGCAGCATCTATAGTTGAGGCTCTGCCACTGTCTGGGGACATAGAATATTGGGAGTTAGGAGTGTGCAGAGTGGAACTGGGCTCCCCGGGAAGTGTGGGGTCCGAGACCCCACACCTGGGAGCCTCCTTTTCCAAGCCAAGGTTGGCGGGCCCCCTGGAAGGACCAGAATACTCTTTTTTTTTTTTTTTTTTTGGGTCATACCGGCGATGGCGGCTCAGGGGTTACTCTTGGCTCTTCGCTCAGGAATTATTTCTGGTGGTGTGCTCTGGGGACCATATGGGATGCCGGAGATCGAACCCGGGTTGGCCACATGCCAGGCAAACACCCTACCCGCTGTGCTATTGCTCCAGCCCCTAGGACCAAAATACTTTGGACTCGACAACTCTGGGTGGCTACAAGCAGGGGCACAGGGGTGACCTCTCTAAATGTAGTGCCTTCATCTGGAATTGGGGTTGCTGTGGGGTTTTAGGTTCTGCCACTGAAGAGCCCTGCAAAGGAAGAGGGCGATACTCCTTGGTGGACACTTGGGGCAGGAGTGGGGGGGAGGAGGCATGGCCCATTGGGCCGGCTCTGACCTGACTCTCCCTCCTTCTGGGCCTTGGGGCCACAGCCATGAGTTTGACAGCGAGAGGATCCCGAGCTGTCGGGCCCCGCTGCTTCCTGCAGGACATCCACAGTGTGTCCTCGCTCTGCAAACTCTACTTCCGGGAGCTGCCCAATCCCTTGCTCACCTACCAGCTCTATGGGAAGTTCAGTGTGAGTGAGGGAACTGGCACGGCTGGTGGGCACTGGGCGCTGGCCCTGGCCCAGTGCCCAGCATGCCTGTCCTCAATCCCAGGAAGCCATGTCTGTGCCTGGGGAGGGAGGAGCGCCTACGTGCGGGTCCATGGCGTCATCCAGCAGCTGCCCCCGCACTACCGGTGAGCCAGGAGAGGCACGCCGGATGGCGGTGGGCCAAGCGAGGGCTGAGGGGGTCAATCTGGCCTGACGGGGGCTGAGGCTCATTATCTCTCTGTATCCCCACTGCCTAGGACCCTGGAGTACCTGCTGAGACACCTGGCACGCATGGCAAAACACAGTGCCAACACCAGCATGCATGCCCGCAACCTGGCCATAGTCTGGGCACCCAACCTGCTGCGATGAAGCTGGCAGCTCACCAGCCTGCCCCCTCTGCTCCCTCAAGATAGCCACTTCCCCCCCACCTCTCAGGGACTCACCTGGGTTTGACTCTCTTGTTCATACTTCCGTGGGCCAGGCCCTCTTCTCAGCACTGGGCTGAGATCTAGGGTTCACATATCTGTGGAGGAGTCAGACAGTGGCCCTCACCAGGAAACACAGGATACCGTGAGATAGAGGGGGTACAAGACATGAAGAAGGAAAAGGTGTGCAGGGCTGTAGCATTCATTCATTCATTCATTCATTCATTTATTGCTTTCTTTTTGGCACACCTAGCAATGATCAGGGGGTTACTCCTGGCTCTGCAATAGCAATTACTCCTGGCTGTGCTTGGGGACAATATGGGATGCCGAAGATCGAACCTGGGTTGGCCGCATGCAAGGCAAACACCTTACCGCTGTGCTGTCACTGC
Source organism: Cryptotis parvus (assembly GCA_021461705.1). NCBI lineage: Eukaryota > Metazoa > Chordata > Mammalia > Eulipotyphla > Soricidae > Cryptotis > Cryptotis parvus. The sequence goes on from JAJIBD010014220.1 coordinate 5,674, forward strand.
AGCAGGGCTGTGGCATTTATCTTTTAAAAAAAAAGAAATCTATTTAGTTATTTATTTATTTATTTATTTATTTATTTATTTATTTATTTATTTATTGCTTTTTGGGTCACACCGGCGACACTCAGGGGTCACTCCTGGCTCTGCACTCAGGAATTGCTCCTGGCAGTGCTCAGGGGACCATATGGGATTCGGGGGGATCAAGCCAAGCATGTGCAAAGCACACGCCCTACCCACTGGGCTATCCTCTGGCCCCCCAAAAAGAAATTATTTTTTTTCCTTGGGCCACACCCATTGTTCAGAGCTTACTCCTGGCTCTGTGCTCAGGGGATCACTCCCAGCAGGCTCAGGGGACCATATAAGGTGCTGGAGACTGAACTCAGGTCAGCCACATGCAAGGCAAGTGCCCTCCCTGCTGTAGTATCTCACCACCCAGTGGGTTTACAAGCTTAAGATTGATGTGGGCTGGGGCTGAGGCTTAGTAGGAAAGCATCTCCCACTAAGTCTCCCAGGCTTATGGCTGTGTGTGTGGAGTAGGCTGAGGGACAGGCAACAGACCAGGCTGCAGACAGCGTGGGGGCAGTTTTGATTCAGGAATTATTTGGGCTCGGGGGTCAGGGGTTGGGGATGAGTGTCCCAGGAATCCAGGTCAGTCCTGGGTGTTTGGCCTGAACCACAGGAAGAATGAGGACACGCGGGAGAGAGCTGGCTGGAAAGGCCGGAGCCCAGTTCTAGCTGTGATCACTTTGATAAGTCAGAGGTGTCCCATGAGGCATCGGTTTGCTGTCCCCTGACCTTACATGGCAGAAGCGCCCACCCGTTTGGCTCACAGAACCTGCCCCCACCCCCCAGGTCCATGGAGCTGGAGTCGGTGGGGCTGGGCGGGCGGCTGCTTTCCGGGAGGTCGGGTGCAGTCAGTGGTGGTGGAGTTCCTGCTCACACACGTGGACGTCCTGTTCAGCGACACCTTCACCTCGGCTGGCCTGGACCCTGCAGGTGAAGCCGCCTACCCTGATGGCCTGACTAGTGGCCCCCGTTGCCATGGGAGGGCAGGGGCCCCATCCTTACCCCACTGAAGCTGGACCTCCCTCCTGGCCCCTTGAGGACCCCCCGCCCGGCCTCGCCCTGCCCCCACTTCTCATTTCAGCTCCTACGCTCAGGATCCCCACTTCTTGGCCGGACATCGTTCTTCCTTCACCCCTTGTAGCTTCTGGGGGCTCTTGGGGCCGTGGGCCACCTGGGAGGAGGTGGGAGGTCCCCAGGATTGACCCCCAGCCCCACCTAGACTCCCCACCGCCCCGGACCCCAGTCCAGTCAGGATTCAGCTCGACGGAGGGTCCCCGGGCCGAGGTAACTGAAGCCAGAGCCGCCGCCCTCGCTGGCTGCGGGAGCTGCCTCCTCATCAGCTCGTTCTGCCTCACTCCTTCCTCACACCTGCCTGCTGCCCACCCATTTCCCGCCTGATTCACCTTGGCCCCCTGCCTTGCCAGCCGGGTGGGCACGCTGTCGGGCGGGGCTTGGGCTGTCAAGCTTGGCTTTGCCTGTGGCCTTGAGTGGCCCCCGGACTGATGAGTTCCTCCTTTCCCAACCCTCCAGGCCGCTGCCTCCATTTCCCTAGACCCAAGTCCCTTGCGGGCAGCAGCCCTCCACCCGCCTGCTGGCGTTGGAGGAAGCCCAGGCTCGCACCCAGGGCCGGCTGGGGACACCCACAGATCCTGTCATTTCCAAGGCCCCAGCTTCTCCTGCTGAACGGTGAGCAGATGCCAGAGAAGGGGAGGGCCTCGAAGGCTCTCCCAGTCTCTCATGCTGCTCGTGTCTCCACTTTCGACCCAGGAGGAAGGGGGAGAGAGGAAAGCAGCGGAAACCCGGGGGCAGCAGCTGGAAGACGTTCTTTGCTCTGGGTCGGGGACCTAGCATCCCCCGGAAGAAGCCTTTGCCCTGGCTGGGGGCACCCGCACCCAGCACAGCCTTCAGGTCAGAGGCTGGGCAGTTGGGAAGGCCCGAGCAGTGGATTGTGCCTATGACTCCCCACCTCTTCCTTGCAGGCAGCCGCCTGACACTGTCACACTGCGGTCCGCCAAGAGCGAGGAGTCCTTGTCATCACAGGCCAGCGGGAGCTGGTGAGGCGCAGAGGACTGCAACCGCCACTCATGTGCTGCGGGGCAAGGGGGCTTGTGTGGGCCCGTTTATTCTCCAGTCTGTAATGTGGGCCCGAGGTAGTGAGGGAGTAAAGCATCATCTCTGACTGGTGCTGCTCCACCACTAGTGGCACAGCGGGGCATCTTTCCCAGTGGTTTTTCACTTGTTTTTAGAAAGAAAGTTCTGCGGGCGGGCGATAGCCCAGCGGGTAGGGGCGTCTGCCTTACGCCAGTCGACCCGGGTTCGATCCCGGCATCCCATATGGTCCCCGAGCACCAGGAGTGATTCCTGAGTGCAGAGCCAGGAGTAACCCCTGGGCATTGCCGGGTGTGACCCAAAAAAGCAAAAAAATTTAAAAAAAAATAGAAAGAAAGTTTAAGCAGGAGCTGGAGTGATAGCACCTGGATGGGGCATTTGCTTTGCACTCGGCCAGCCCAGGTTCAGTTGCCAGCACCCTGAGCACTGCCAGGAGTAATTCCTGAGTGCAGAGCCAGGAGTAACCCCTGAGCACTGCGGGTATGACCCAGAAAAGCAGAAGAAAGTATAAGCAGTGACGAACATCTCAGACCCACTTGCCAGAGCTCAGAGCCACTGCCAACCTGCAGCCCCCCCCCTCCCACCTGTGCTTCCCAACCCCACCGATGCTCCTCTGGCTTTGGGGGCTGTCACACCTTACTCATGTTTAAGAATACACACAGCCAGCATGCCACGCACTGCTGTGAAGCTTCCAGGGGCGGCCTCTGAAAGCTCCTGGGGTGGCCTTTCCTTGGTGTCAGCACACTGTCACTTTGCTCCGAGGCTTGCCCGGCGTGTGTGGGTGTGAGTGGTGGCCCTCGCCTCCCAACAGCTGCGTCCTCCATTGTGGCTGTGCTGGCAGTCCTGGTTCCTGCTCCCCACTTGCAGGAAGGAGTGTATGCAGAGGCAGCTCCTGGTCAGGTGCACTGGTCCCGGTTCTTTCTAGCAGCATGCCCAAGGCTCCTGGTTCTGTGCTCAGGGATCACTACTGGCAGGGCTTGGGGGCCATATAGTTGTGCCAGTGATAGGGCCTGGTTGGCCCAGGGTAGGCAAGAGCCTTACCTGCTCTACCATCTCCCTGCCCATCTGCATTTTATTGGTATAGGGCCGGGAGTGATAGCACAGCAGGTAGGGCATTTGCCTTGCATGCATTTTATTGGAATACACACACACACACACACACACAATTTTTTTTTTGTTTTAGGGTAACACAAAATTATAGACCTCATTCCCATGACCTAATGGAATGGTTTGAGGCTCTTTATGTTCCTGGAGCAAGCAGGTGCCCTTGGGCTCTACTTGCATGAGACAGGTCATATGGAGATGTTACTGGTGCCCTCGAGCAAATCGATGATGAACAGGAAGACAGTGATACAGTGATACAGTGATAGGGTAACACCCAGTTGTGCTCAGGGCTTATTCCTGATGTGCTCAGGGGACCATATGTGGTGGTGGGGATCAAACCTGGGTCATCCACATGCAAGCAAATGCCCTACCTGCTATGCCATCAATCTCGCTCACAGTTTTTGGTGGGGGCTCACTCTGGTGTTTAGAGGTTGCTCCTGGCCCTGTGCTCGGGGATTACTCCTGGCGGTAGTCAGAAGATCTAACAGGATTCTGGGGATCAGACTGCCTGCGAGGCAAGCACCCTACCCAAGGACTTCCTTTTGGCCCGTCTGCATCATTGTCCGGTCGGGACTGACTCTCTTCCTGGCCTTGCCGCTCATTTTCTTCATCTGAGAGCCTGGATGCCTCTTCCTGGATGCACAGCTCAGGGCACTTTCATAGTTACCCCCCACCCATACTGGCGTGTGCAAGTGCTCACTGGTGTCTGGATGTGTGGCGTGGACACCTGACCCGTCTGTCCTTTCAGGCCTCCAAAGGCTGCACAGACTCCGGCGGCCGCACTCCAGCAGCGATGCATTCCCCGTGGGCCCAGCTCCTGCAGGCTCCTGTGAGAGTCTGTCCTCCTCCTCCTCCTCGAGGTCCTCCTCTTCCTCCTCTGGGTCCTCCTCGGAGTCCTCGGCAGCTGGGCTGGGGGCGCCTCGGGCTCCCCCTCACACCGCACCTCTGCCTGGCTGGATGATGGTGATGAGCTGGACTTCCAGCCCACCCGGTGCCTGGAGGGGGCTCGGGGGCTAGACTTTGATCCCCTCACCTTCCGCTGCAGCAGCCCACCCCGGGGACCCTGCTCCCCGGCCAGTCCGGCACCCCGGCCCCGCATCTGCCTTCCCACCCAGGGCCACCCCTAAGGCTCTGTCCCCGTGGCCCCCAAGCCCTGCCTCCCCAGCAGCCCTGGACATCTCGGGCCCCTGGCTGTCTCAGTGCCACCTGCTGTCCTGGAGCTGCTGGGAGCAGGGGGAGCACCTGCCTCAGTCACTCCAACACCAGCCCTCAGCCCCAGCCCAGGCCTGCGCTCCCCGTCTCATACCCTTGCTACTGCGTGGTGCGGAAGCCCAGCTAAGCGACAACTGCCAACAGGAGATCTGCAGCAAGCTGGCACTGCCGGGCCCGGGAGCCCCGGGTCAGCCAGGTGACGGGGCCCCACTCAGCCCAGCACCCCCCCGACCCAGCCAGTGTCCATGGCCCGGCTGACTCCCTGTTCCTCCCTGCAGGTCCTGGGCTGGACTCCCCAGACTGGCCCCTCCTGTCTCCCTCTTGCGCCCTGGAGGCCCCCCCACCCCCACCCCCAAAGAACCCAGCACGCCTCATGGCACTGGCCCTGGCTGAGCGGGCTCAGCAGGTGGCCCAGAGACAGAGCCGACAAGAGCACAGAAGTACCCCATCTGCTTCCGCTCCCCTTTTAGTTCGCTCACTGTCCTTGGAGGTGGGCAGCGAGCCCCTGGGAACATCAGGGAGTGGGCCACCCCCCCTCTCCTAGCCCACCCTGGCGCCTGGGCTCCAGGCCCCCCACCCTCCCTTCCAAGGCAGCAAAGTGATGGGAGTCTGGTGAGGAGCCAGAGGCCTCCCGGGACCTCCAGGAGGGGACTTAGAGGTGCTGCCCAGGTCAGTGCCCAGCTTAGGGGCTGTGTGCAGAGAGGCCCCAGAGACAGCAGCCCAGTTCCCATGTTCTGTCCCCTCACAGGTTCCCACACCCAGCTTGTCAACCCCACGGGAATGCCTGCCGCCCTTCCTAGGGGTCCCCAAGCCGGGCTTGTATTCCCTGGGCTCTCCATCCTTCCAGCCCAGCTCTCCAGCTCCAGTCTGGAGGAGCCCCCTGGGCCCCCAGCACTTGACCGGGAGAGAACCTGTACTATGAGATTGAGGCAGGTGAGGGGTCCCCCTTCTCTGGTCCCCCGATCCTGGAGTCCCTTTCGCTCCATGCCCCCGATCGACTCAACGCCTCCTATGGTATGCTTGGCCAGTCACCCCCACTCCATAGCTCCCCGACTTCCTGCTCAGCTACCCCACCCCCCCCCTCCTGCTTTCCCCATGACCACTTGGTCTACTCGGCCCCCAGCACTCTGTGCGACGACCCCCGGCCTGAGCCCCTCTATGTCAACCTGGCCCTTGGGCCCAGAGGCCCCTCACCAGCTTCTTCCTGCTCCTCCTCCTCTCCTCCTGCCCACCCCCGAAGCCGCTCTGATCCAGGCCCCCTGCCCCCGCCTCCCCAGAAGCAGCGGGCCCCATGGGGCCCCCATACCCCTCACAGGGTCCCTGGGCCTTGGGGCCCTCCTGAACCTCTCCTGCTCTACAGGGCATCCCCTCCAGCCTATGGCAGGGGGCGAGCACCACCGAGGCTCCTTGTACAGAAATGGGGGGCCAGGAAGGGAGGGGCTGGTCCCCCACCTCCCTACCCTACCCCCAACTGGTCCCTCCGCTCCGGAGGGCCAGACCCGAGCTACTGCTGAGCCCCGAGGCGGGCCCAGCCTCCCATCCCCCTTCTCTGGTACAGCGCCCTCTTCCTTGTTGCTGTCCATATTTTCTTGAGCTCTGGACCCCTATCCCAGTTTCTAACTTTGTAACTTGCTTCTGATACAGCCCCTAACCTGTTCCCACCTCTGCCTTCCTCCACGCCCCTCTCCATCCTGGGGCCTGTGCCCCAAATCTGAGGGCTAGGCTGACCACCCGCCTTCCCTCTCCCTCCAGGAGCCCAGGCATGTACACGTGGGTGGGTCAGGGGATAGTTTTATACCCCACCCCACCCCCGCCCCACTAATGGTCTGACAAAATTAATAAAAATGGTGACATGGTGGCTGCTAGCGTCGTGCTAGGCTCAGGCTCTGAATAAAGGCTGAGAGACAGAAAAATCTTGGGCTGTTTCTCTTTTACTTTTCTACTTTTTCAAGTAAACTTGGGCTGTTTCTACTTTTTTTCAAGTAGCAGGGCTGCTACTTGCTCTCCCTGTGTCCAGCTGCTCACGAGGTGCCCAGGAGGGATGGCGGGTTCTAGCCCTGGCCCGCCACCCCAGCAGAGCCTTGCAACAAGCCAGACGACCCCCCCACTCCATGAGGGCCTCCATTTTCCACATCGGACTTCTCTCTCGTCAGATCTCCACCCAGCAGACCAGCCTATCACAGCCCGGCTCAGCGGCTGCAAGCGCCACATGGTTCATCAATAAATGCTGGACTTAGAGATGACTACAAGAGTATGCTACCTGCACAGCAGAGCCTGGCAAGCTACCTGTGTTGTATTTGATATGCCAAATACCAGTAACAATTATAGACCTCATTCCGGAATGGATTGAGGCTCTTTATGTTCCTGGAGCAAGCAGATACCCTTGGGCTCTAGTAGCATGAGACAGGACATATGGAGATGTCACTGGTCCCCTCGAGTAAATCGATGATGAATGGGAAGAAAGTGAGAGAAAGTGAAGTGAGTTTCTCTTTTATTTTTTTTTCTTTTTGGGTCACACCCGGCAATGCTCAGCGGTTACTCCTGGCTCTGCACTCAGGAATTACTCATGTCGGTGCTCGGGGACCATATGGGATGCCGGGGATCAAACCCGGGTTGGTCGAATGCAAGACAAACACCTTCCCTGCTGTGCTATCACTCTGGCCCATCTCATTTCTTTGTGCAGTGCAGTGGGTGCTGGAGGTTGGGGCAGGCGGCAGAGGTGACCGTGGGTGTCCCGAGATGCCGACCCAGGAATGGAGCAGTGCATTCTCAAGCTCTGCGAGAATCTCCTTAAGCAGGTCCATCTTGGGAGCAGTGGGGTCAGGGAAGATGGAGCTCACCCTCCTGTCCACATACAGAAGTGCCCTGTGATGGCTTCAGTGCCAGCGAGAAGGCTGAGTGCCCCCACCCAACCCCCTGAGGCCTGGGGAGTGCTCAGAAGTGCTTCTCCCTGCCTCTGGCTGCTTTCTGGGGTGCCACAACAGCCCCTGCACTGCAGGGCATTTCAGCTGAGAGCTTCCTCTCGTGGTCCAAGGGCCCTGGCAAGTGCTGGTCAGAAGTCAGGGTCAGTGAGGGTTGGGAGGCCCTTTGGAGTCTGGCCAGAGGAGATGCGGAGAAGTAGGTGTAGGGGGCAGCTAGAGGGTGTCTGAGGGATGGAGGTAGGCGCAGGCTCAGTCAAGCTGCTGGCTAAACCCAGGAGGCATCGCTCTGCACTCCCAGGCAGGTGGGGACCCTGCAGAGAATGAGGACTGGGCTGCCCAGGTACCCCACAAGCATCATTTCTCTAATTCAGACCTGTGATGTGGGGGCCCAGACACATTTGGGGCGCAGTGATCTTGGCTTTGGGCACCACAGCACAGTGTCTCTGGGGGACCAGAACAGGTACCGGAAATGGAGACAGGACTGGGGGGCTGGAAAAGCTCAGCTCAGCTGTGCCGAACACCAGCTACCACCACCCTTGCCCTGGGGTGCGGAGCAGTGTGGGCCAGTCTGCAGAGGGGCTTGTCTCAGAAACGGAGTCCTGTGGACAAGCTATGTGTGAGGACCCAGGTCCTACCTGAGGCTTCCAGCTGGCCCCACTCTGTCGCCAGCCCTCACCTGGGCCGTGGGCTCCAAGGCAGGGAGCAGGTGCTCTGCCATCTGCCCTGGCAGTCAACAGTTCTCAGCAAGGAGTAGACCAGGGTGCATCGAGGGCCGGGCTCTCACCAGCCTCCCATTTCACCTCACCTCAGGCTCCTCTCGACCTGCCCAGGGCAGTTCTCCTGCCAGGAAGCAGGATCAGGGGATCCAAATGCATGAGGAACCCCAAGGAGGCAGATGTTGGCTCACTCACTGACCAGGGTGCAGACACTGCAGAGTCAGAGGCTGTGGCAGGCACGTTCCAGCACCTGAGTTCAAATGGCTGCCGTGGATACAATTCAGGAGGTGGCAGCAACGCGGGCCCCGGCTCCCCAGAGGTGAACCTGTGGCCGACTAATGGCAGCCACGGGGCCTGGCAAACCAGTGACTGCATGCTCAGCTCCTTCCTCCTCCTCTTCCCACACCCTGCAGTGGAGCTAACCACACTGTCCCCATCCCCTCGGTTCAGAATCTTCCCAACCCTGTTCCCAATTCTGTTCTTGGGACAGAATCCAAGGCCAACATGTGGATGTGAGCACTGTTCCAGGGTGCACCCCAAAGTACCGAGTGGGGAGGCCAGAGCAGGTAGGGCATTTGCCTTTGCACACAGCTGACCCAGATTAGATCCCTGGCATCCCACATGGTCCTGCGAGCACTGTCAGGAGTGATCCTAAGTGTAGTAGTTTGGGAGTAATGCCCAAACCAAAAAAAAATCATAAAAGAATAATGAGCCAAGGGGCCGGAGCGATAGTCCAGCGGGTGCGGCGTTTGCCTTGCACGCAGCCGGCCCAGGTTCGATCCCCGGCATCCCATACGGTCCCCGAGCACCGCCAGGAGTAATTCCTGAGTGCAGAGCCAGGAGTAACCCCTGAGCATCGCCGGGTGTGACCCAAAAAAGAAAAAAAAAAGAATAAGAGACAAACGATGAGAGGGAGCTTTCAAAGGCGCATGCAAGCTGGGAGGTGCAGGCGGCGCTAGCACAGAGGGGATGGCAGGGGGCGGTGATGCCGTCCTTTCTTGGGGGCTACCCCACTCAGTCCCTTGGTTTGGGGGCCATACCTGGCAGTGCTCAGCGGTTACTCCTGGCTCTGCACTCAGGAATCACTCCTGGTGTGCACCATTTGGGTTACCAAGGATCAAACCTGTGTCGGCTGTGTACAGGACAAGCCCCCTAGCTGCTGTCTTCTAGCTCCAGCCCCTCACAGTGGGTTATTCTTCATCCCCAGCCTCTCCTCTAGCCCCCAGTAGCCTCCAGGTTTTCCCCAACATCACCCCGACCCTTTCCCCATGCTCCCTCATCCAAGCCCTGAGCACTCTGAGCTGTCCTCATTTGAGCTTGGGAGTGGTCACCCTGGTGGACTCGGAGCCTTGTGAGAGGGGCCTATCTGTCACTGTCCAGGCTCTGCCTTTGTTCCCCTCAGAGCTGAGCTCAGAGCCGGGCCTCAGTAAATGCTTTTTTAAGTGGTTTGACTCTTCCTGTCCCTCCTGGGATCTGCGGTCCCGAGCCCAGCATTGACTGCAAAACCTCCATGTCTGCTCTACGGTCCAGGCACCCACTAGGCTGACGACAGTGCAGGCACTGCCCATGCCCACTGCAGGATGGGTTGTCCCAGAGTTGGGGAGCTCTCATTTGTCCTTGACTGATGTCCTGGCTAAGTTCTAGCATCATCTAAAGATCTCTTGAGCTGCAGTGCCCTTAAGTCTGGGCTGGCCAGGGTCCAGGCAGATCCCTTCCCGAGTAGTTTCAGGGCAGAGCACAGCTGCTGAGAATCTTTATTGACCACACGGCCCAGGCGGTGCTGACGGAGTGCTCTTACGCTCCCCTCCGCAGCCGCCTCCAAAGTTCTTGGCTGAGCAGCTCCCGTTCCCTGCGAGCACCTCGCAGCACACTCCCGTTCTCCTGGGCCCTCCGGATCAGGTAGGGGATCACCTCCTCCCAGGGCGCCGTAGGGGATGGACTTATATACGGCGTAGCCAGCCTGCCCTGAGGGAGAGAGTGTTGGCAGGGGCTGGGTTCATGCATGGGGGAGGAGCTCCCCACAGTGCCCCCCCATCTAGAATATAGATTCCATTTCCCAGAACCTGGTGGACTAGGGAAGTTGGACACAAACTCTCCACTGTAGGACTGGAGGCGATAGTACTGTGATAGAGCCGTTTGCCTTGCAGAAGGTCAATCTGCGCACCCTGTATATGACCCTGAGCCCGTCATAGAGCTCCGTGAGCCAGGAGTAAGCTCTGAGCACCACCAGGTGTCCCCCCAGAATCAAAATCAAGAAAAAGTATATATCAAGGGAGCACTTCCCCCCCGTCAAACTGAAACCCCAACTCTACACCATTGAATACGGAACATTAACCAGAGTTTCGTAGGTCTTGATCAAAAGCAAAGCAGGGAAGAAACAGCAATCTGGCTGGGGAAGCTGTAGCCATGGGTTAATCTTACAAATTTTCACCCAAACTAGTATCCGTGGGGCTCAAGAAACTTTCAGCTCTAAATTTCCGGTAAAATAGGTATGTACCTGAATGACTGAAACCCAAACATGGACATCTTTGTAATTGTATATCTCACTGTCTTCCCAGTCATCATCGATTTGCTCAGCGGGCACCAGTAACATCTCCATATGTCCTGTCTCATGCAAGTAGAGCCAAAGGGCACATGCTTGCTCCAGGAACATGAAGAGCCTCAAACCATTCCATCAGGTCATGGGAATGAGGTCTATAATTGTTACTGGTATTTGGCATATCAAATATGACACGGGTAGCTTGCCAGGCTCTGC
>JAJIBD010014221.1:0-28553 GCA_021461705.1 Cryptotis parvus
CTGACTCCCACACATTTGCAATAATTTCCACCTTTGACAAGACCTCCCGGTTTCATGTTTTGCCTGACCTTGGATTTTGGTATCATAATATATAATATATATATATATATATATATATATATTATATTTTCATGCAAATAAATGCAGTCATTCTACTATCTGTCTCTCTCTTTCTGGCTAATTTCACTCAACATTATCCTTTCCATGTCCATCCATTTATATATAGGCAAACTTCATAACTTCATTTTTTCTGACAGCTGCATAGTATTCCATTGTGTAGATGTACCAAAGTTTCTTTATCCAGTAATCAATTCTCGGACTCTGGTTGTTTCCAGATTCTGGCTATTGTGAATAATGCTGCTATGAACATAAAAGTAGGGATGGTGTTTCTGCTGCATATTTTTGGCTTCCCAGGGTATATTCCCAGGAGTGGTATGGCTGGGTCAAATGGGGGGCTCGATGTCTAGTCTTTGGAAGTGTCCATATTGTTTTCCAGAAAGGCTGTACTAGTCGACATTCCCACCAACAATGGATGAGAGTCCCTTTTCTCCGCATCCCCGCCAGCATTTGTTGTTCTTGCTCTTCAGGATATGTGCCAGTCTCTGTGGTGTGAGATGATATCTCATTGTTGCTTTGATTTGCATCTCTCTGATGACTAATGACGATGAGCATTTTTTATGTCTTTTGGCCATTCAAACTTCTTCCTTGTTGAAGTTTCTGTTCATTTCTTCTCCCCATTTTTTGATGGGGTTGACTGTTTTCTTCTTGTAAACTTCTACCAGTGCTTGATATATCCTGGATATTAACGCCTTATCAGATGGGTATTGGGTGAATATTCTTTCCCATTCTGTGGACTGTCTTTGTGTCTTGGTCATTGTTTCTTTTGAGGTGCAGAAGCTTTTTAGCTTCATGTTTTCCCATATGATAATCTTTTCTTTTAGTTGTTTTGTTAGTGGTGTTTCTTCTTTGAAGATGTTCTTAGCTTCAATGTTGTGGAGGGTTTTTCCTATGTTTACTTCAATGTACTTTATGGATTCAAGTCTGATATTGAGATCTTTAATCCATTTCTATCTTATTTTTGTACATGGTGTTAGAGATCCAAGTTCATTTTTTTTACATGCAGCTGCCCAGTTTTCCCAGCACCACTTGTTGAAGAGGCTTTCCTTGCTCCATTTCATACTTTTTGCTCCTTTATCGAAGATTAATTGCTCATGTATTTGAGTTTGGTTGTCAGGATACTCAACTCTATTCCATAGGTCCACAGGTCTGTTTTTATTCCAATACCATGCTGTTTTAATTCCACTGCTTTGTAGTAGAGTTTGAAGTTGGGATCATCTCCCCAATTTTTTTAACTTCTCTTGTGTTCCCAATTTCTAATTGTTCATGCATGACTTCATAAGAGACATAAAGAAGCAGATACCATGTATTTGGCCCCATAATCTTTTTATAATTTTTAATTATACCACTGTGAGATGCAGGGTGGGTCCCTGTAGGCTGGGTTTCTGACAAGCCGGGCTGGAGACTGGCTTAATGTCTTGGGTGGAGATCTTACGAGCTGTGGAGTGTGGACGGTGAAGATCGCTGCCAGCAAGGTGTGGGGATTTCTCTGGGTTCTTCTGAGGCTCTATTGGGATGGTGGACTCGAGTTGGAAGGCGCTCTCGTGGTCCATGGAATGCAGGGGATTCAACGGGAAAAGCTGGTTTCTGCTCTGCTGGGTGTATCTGTGTCTCTGAAGTGAAACGTTGGACATGGGAATCTCCTGGTGGACGGTTCCACAATGAAATTGACCACATCATCTTCAATCGACGGTTTTGTTTGACCAATGTTGCTGTCATCCCCAAATTCCAAACAGGATCAGACCACCATCTCCTTTGTGCAAAATTCTATTTCATGCAATGGGGAGAAAAGGCTGCAAAGTTTAAGAAGAGAACTCCCAGAATGACCACCAACTGGGAACTCTTTGGCACCACTGCAGCAACATGGGAAGATACCATCATTGACGACATCAATGAAGAATACAACAGACTGGTTCAGCACCTCCATTATTGTAAAAAAGAAGGCCGAGAGAGAGAAAGACACAAAAGGACGCCTGTCTTCAGAAACTCTCGAGCTCATTCGCCAACGTGGCAAGGTGCGAGCCTCAGGAGACCAAATGCTAATGTCCAAGCTTTTTAAGCAGTGCAGAGAAGTGATAAAAAAAACCTCAAAGACAGAAGAGCAGAAATACTGGAAGATGCAGCAGAAGCTGGGAAAAGCATTCGCATCTCCCGCCTGTCCTTCGCCAACTCTAAAACCAAGATGACTGCCCTCCGATGCCCTGATGGATCTATCTCATCTTCCAGAAAGGCAATGGAGAAGATTATCCATGACTTCTACTAAGATCTCTTTGATAGCCACGTCCACCTTCCCACATACCAAATTCCACAGGATGGATATGTCATTCCCAACGTTCTCCCTTCTGAAATCTGACATGCCATTTCGTCGGTAAAGAAGGGAGGAGCACCAGGCCCAGACAAAGTCAGACCCGAACACCTGAAGAATCTGCCGCCGGTACTCATCAGTACACTAGCTCGGCTCTTCACATGCTACCTGTCCGAATGCAAGGTGCCCTCCCAATGGAAAAACCAGCAGAACAGTTCTACTGTTCAAGAAGGGAGACATTCCACGGCGACATCGGCAACTATCACCCCATCTGCCTGTTGTCTGTCATCTACAAGCTGTTTACATGAGTCATCCTGAACAGGATTGGCAGAACACTAGATGAACGACAACCATGCGAGCAAGCTGGCTTCTGGAAAGGATTCAGCACAATCAACCGTATCCACAAGGTAACCAAGCTCATTGAGGTTTGTAGGGGAGTACAAGATGCCGCTCTGTCTCACGTTCATTGATTTACAGAAAGCCTTTGATTTTGTGGAGACTGAAGTGGTCATCGAAGCCCTAGCCAAACAGGGTGTTCAAACCCAATACATCATGATCCTTCGTGAGCTGTATTACGGATTCACCATCAGGATCTCACCATTCTACAAAGAAGTGATCATTGATGTCAAAAGAGGGTTGGACAGGGTGATAGCATTTCTCCAAAACTCTTCAGCGCCACCCTCGAGAACATCATGCGACAATTAGAATGGGAAGGAATGGGAGTGAAGATAGATGGTCGGCAACTACACCACCTCTGCTTTGCTGATGACATAGTTCTAATAACACCAAACATTAGCCAACGACACAAATGCTGGCTGACTTCGATCAAGAATGTGGAAAGATAGGTCTACAGCTGAATCTAAAAGGAAACTATGTTTATGAAAAATAGACTAGTTCCAGAGGCCCCATTCACTATCAATGGAACAAACATCTCTGAATGCAGCAGTTTTGTGTACCTAGGTTGAGAAGTTAACATGATGAACTACTTAAAACCTGAGCTGCGCAGGAAGAAAGAGAGCAGCATGGAATGGCTTCAAAGGCATCAAAGAAATAGCTAAAAGGACAAAGAACCTCTGGCTCCGGGCACATCTCTTTGACTCCACCGTTCTCCCTGCATTAACATATGCCTCGGAGACCTGGGCCCTATGAAAGCAGGATGAGAATGCTATTTGGGTCTCCCAGAGAGGAACTGAAAGAGCTATGCTTGGAATATCACGCCTCACTCAAGTTAGAGAAGGAATCTGGAGTTCTGACCTCTGTCGCTATTCCAGAATCAGGGACTCTGTCTCGTCTGCCAAGACATCGAAGATCAGATGGGCTGGACATGTAATGCGATTTGGAGACAACTGCTGGACTAGAGCCGTTACCGACTGGATCACCACGGGATGTCAAAAGATCATGTGGCCGCCCACCTACAAGATGGTCAGACTTCCTTGTCAAAACCCTGAAGGAAAGGTTTGAGGTTCTTCATATTCCTGAATCAACCAGATGCCATTGAGCTACATTAGCAAGTGATAGGGTCCAATGGAAATGTTACTGGCGCCCGCTCGAGCAAATTGATGAATAACGGATTCAAGTGATCAAGTGAAGTGATTCTTTCCCACTCTGTGTGCCCTCTCTGTATCTTGATCACCATTTCCTTTTAGTTACAGAAGCTTTTCAGTTTTATATAATTTAATTTGCTTATCTTCTTTTATATAATCCCATTTGCTTATCTTCCATTTGCTTTGTCAGTGGTGCTTTTTCTTTGAAGATGACTTTAGAGTCGATGTCATGAGGGTTTTTACTATGTTTTCTTCAATATACTTTATAGATTCATGTCTGATGTTGAGATCTTTGATCCATCTTGATCTGACTTTTGTGTATGGTGTTATAAGGGTTCTAAGTTAATTTTTTTGCATGTAGCTACTGTGTTTTCCCAGCACCATCTGTTGAAGAGGCTTTCTTTGCTCCACTTAATATTTTTTGGCTGCTTCATCAAAGATGAAGTGATCATATATTTGAGAGTGTGTGTCAGAATATTCACTTCTATTCCATAGGTCTACAGGTCTGTCTCTATACCAGTAACATGCTGTTTTACTTATGATTTCTTTGTAGTAGAGTTTGAAGTTGGGAAATGTGATACCTCCCATCTTCTTTTTCCCAAGGATTGCTTTAGCTGTTTTTGGGGGTTTACTATTCCTTACAAATCTCAGGAGTATTTGGTAAATTTCTTTGAAGAATATCCTGGGTATCTTTATAGGGACCATACTGAATCTGTATAAAGCTCTAGGGAGTATTACCATTTTGATAATATTCCCTGCTCATTCCCAATCCATGAGCAGGGAATGTGTCTCCATTTCCTCGGGTCCTTTTTATCTCGTGAAGCAGAGTTTTGTAGTTTTCTTTGTAGAGATCCGTTACATTCTTAGTCAAACAGACTCCTAGTTATTTGATTTCCTGTGGTGCAATTGTGAATGGGATCGTTTCTTTAATATCCCTTTCTTCTCTTTCATTATATGCAACGAAGGAAAGCCATTGAATTCTTGGTATTGATTCTATTCTACTATAGGAATCTATTGTTTCTAGGGAGCTTTTGGGTAGAGAGTTTAGGGCTCTCTAGACATAATATCATGTCATCTGCAAATGGTGACACATAACTTCTTCCCTTTCCTATCTGGATGCTCTTAATATTCTTTTCTCCCCTGATTGCTATGGAGAGTACTTCCAGTACTACATTGAATAGAAGTGGTGAAAGTCGGCAGCTTTTTCTTGTCCCTGATCTTAGGTGGACAGTTTTCAGTTTTTACCCATTAAGAATGATTCTCTCTGTGGGCTTGGAGTATATATAGTCTGTTTTGGCTATATTAAGGAAAGTTCCTTCAATTTCCATTTTATGGAGAGGTTTTTTTTTTATCATGAACGGGTGTTGGATCTTGTCAAATGGTTTCTCTGCATCTATTGATATGATCACATGGTTTTTGTTTTTTCTCTTATACATAATACATAATGTATACATATCATATGTATTATACATCATACATAATGTATTTTTTCTCTTATACAGACATGGGGGCAGAGCTGCTACTTGCTCTCTCTGTGCCCAGCCGCTCACGAGGTGCCCAGGAGGGATGGCGGGTTCTAGCCCTGGCCTGCCACCCCAGCAGAGCCTTGCAACAAGCCAGATGACCCCCACTCTATGAGGGCCTCCATTTTCCACATCGGACTTCTCTCTCGTCAGAACTCCACCCAGCAGACCAGCCTATCAGAGCTCGGCTTGCAGCCGCACAGTTCATCAATAAATGATGGACTTTAGAGATGACTACAAAGAGTATGCTTCCCTGCACGGCAGAGCCTGGCAAGCTACCTGTGTTGTATTTGATATGCCAAAATACCAGTAACAATTATAGACCTCATTCCGGAATGGATTGAGGCTCTTTATGTTCCTGGAGCAAGCAAATGCCCTTGGGCTCTACTAGCATGAGACAGGACATATGGAGATGTTACTGGGGCCCGCTCGAGCAAATCGATGATGATCGGGAAGACAGTGATACAGTGATAGTGAATGATGTATTATGCTGATTGACTATGGATGTTGAACCATCCTTGCATTCCCTGGATGAATCCTACTTGGTCATGATGTCTAATTTTTTTTTTTTTTTTTATTTTTGGGTCACACTCGGCAATGCTCAGGGGGTTTCTCCTGGCTCTGCACTCAGGAGTTACTCCTGGCAGTGCTTGAGGGACCATATGGGATGCCAAGGATTGAACCTGGGCCAGCATGGGTCGGCCGTGTGCAAGGCAAATGCCCTACCGCTGGCCTATCATTCTGGTCCCTGATGTATAATCTTTTTGAGGAGTCTTTGGATTTTATTTGCTCATATTTTGTTGAAGATCTTAGCATCTGTGTCCATCAAGGAGATTGGTCCATAGTTTTTTCTTTTTTTGTGACATCTCTGTCTGATTTGGGTATCAGGGTGATATGTGCCTCATAGAAGCAATTTGGGACTGTTTTTCTTCTCTTTCTTTGAAAAGCTTGAAAAGGATTGTCAGTAGGTCCTCTTGAAGGTTTGAAAAAATTCACTGGTGAATCCATCTGTGTCTGGGCTTTTGTGTTTGGGTAGATTTTTTGATTTTTTATTCAATTTCCTCAATGGTGATAGGTTTGTTTATGTATTCCAAATCTTCTTGTTGCAGCTTTGGGAGACTATAGAGACTATAGGAATTCAGGAATTTGTCCATTTCTACCAGGTTATCTTGTTTCATGCCAAACAGACTCTCAAAGCAATCTCTGATGATCTTTTTGAATTTCTGCGGTTTATGTTGTGATGCTCTCCTTTTCATTTCTGATTCTATTCATTTGGCTTCTCTCTTTACCTTTTTTTTGAGTATTGCAAGTGGTTTGTCAATCTTTTTTTTCTATCCAAAAGAAGCAGCTCTTGGTTTCATTGATCTTTTGGATTGTTTTTGGGATTCCAGCTTATTAATTTCTGCTCTAAGTTTTATTATTTCTTTCTTCCTGCCTGGGTTGGGCTCCTTTTTGTTGGTCACTTTCTGTGAAGTCAGACTGTATATGATGACCCTTTCTTCTTTCCTGATATATGCTTGCAGAGCTATGAATTTCCCTCTTAACACTGCTTTCACTGTATCTCACAGTTCTGACAGTTCATGTCTTCAGTCTCATTTGTTTCCAGGAATTTTTGGATTTCCTGTTTGATTTCTTTTATGACCCAATGTTTGTTTCAGGTTTTTGATATGACTCTCTGTTTCTGTGTGCGATTGAATTCTATTTTCAGTGAATGATAAAAAAATAGTTGACACAATTTCTACCTTTTTTATTTTGTTGAGGTATGTTTTGTGTTTCAGGATGTGATCTATCTTTGAGAATGTTCCATGTGCACTGAAGAAAAATGTGTATTCAGCTTTTTGGGGAATGAAATGCCTGGCATATATCTGCCAGCCCGTTTTCTTCCATTTCTTCCTTCAGGACCAGTATTTACTTGGTGAGTTCCAGTCTTGTCGATGTATCAAGAGTTGATAGAGTTGAAGACTCCAACTACAATTGTGTTACTGTCAATGTCTTCTTTGAAGTCTATTAGCTGTTATTTTAAGTATTTTACTGACCCTTCATTGGGTGTGTATATGTTTAAAAGGAGAGTAATTCCTTCCTGATATACATATCCCTTGTTTATTAAGAAATGGCCTTCACTGTCCCTTCTAACCTTTTTCAGCCTGAAGTCTATGTTGTCAGCTCCTAGTATGCCCACACGGGCCTTTTTGGAGGAGTTGTTTGCATGGAGAATTGTCTTTCAGCCTTTGACTTTGAGTCGGTGTTTTCTCTGACTATTGTGATGCATTTCTTGTAGGCAGCAGAATGTTGGATTTAGTTTTATAACCCATTTTGCCACTCTGTGTTCTTAATTGGTGTGTTTAGACCATTGACATTGAGAAAGATTATTGTCTTGGGATCTTTCTGTATAAACTTGTGGTTTTGGGGATTGTCTTATCTTATAGAAGATCCTTCAGTCCCTTTAAAATTGGTTATGAGTCTATAAATTTCTTGAGCTGTTGCTTATCCATGAAGTTGTGAATCTTTCCTTCAAATCTGAATGTGAGTCTAGCCAGGAAAAGAATTCTTGGTGAGGCCTTCATTTCATTGAGTTTTTTTCATGAAATCCCAACATTGTCTTTGGGCTCAGAGTGTTTCATCTGAAAAGTCTGCTGTGAATCTTAACTTGATGCTCCTTTGTATGTAATTTCTTTCTTTGGTCTTGCTGCTTCCAGTATTCTATCTGTACCTATGGTTTTTGTCATTTTTATTAGGATGTATTTTGTTGTATTCTTATTTGGATTTTTTTAAAATCTGGGACACTTTGGGCCTCCTGAGTCTGGGAGCAAGCACTCTTTAATTCTGGGAACTTTTCAGTAATGATGGCTTTGACAGTTGCTTCTTCATCCAGATTATCTTCTTGCTCTTCCAGGACCCCAATGATCCTTATGTTATTCCTTTTAACTTCATTCTGATTATCTCTTGTTGTCTGTTCATGTACTGTGAGTCTTATTTCCATCTTTTGCTGTTGTCTAGAGATTCTTTACACCTCGTCCTTGAGCTTACTAATTATGTCTTCAGCAGTTGTTACTCTGCTGTGGAGGCCTTCTAGTAAATTTTCAATTTCACTTACCATAGTTTTAATATTTGTCATCTCTGCTTATAATTTTGTTTGCATTTTCCTCATTTCTGCTCTCATATACTCTTTTTTATTCTATTGACTTTGTGTTCCATTGCTTCTTTGAGCTCCTTATGCATCCCTTAGCAATTCTTACTGAAATTCCTTCTCAAAGATGTTATATAGTTCATTGTTATTGCTTTGCTCAACTGGGCTAGCATCTTCACTCACTGGGCTTGGTGGCGTTCTGCATTGCTTTACCATTATGACCTTGTGCAGGTTGCAAACCGTGTGATCTTGTGTGACTAGATTGTACAGTTAGGGGATGCCTAGGTTGAGTTTGAGGGTGAAAGGATGGTTTCAGAGCAGCATGCGGGAGGGAGGGAGGCAGGCACCATAGCAGTTCTGTTTACTCTGTCTGGGTCTCTTGGCCCCCTTTGTGGATGTTCCTGGGCTTTAGGCTCTCCATAATCTGTTGAGGCAATAAAAGAGATCAGGAGTCTTACTCCTAATTTCTACTGACTCACAATGTTGCCTGCAGCTCAGAAAAGTTGAGAGAAAGAGAGGTTGACTCAAGAAGAGTGTTTTTCCTTTCTCTGCTCCATCCATGTCACTACCAGCACTCCAGGAAATGCTGTGCCTAGCTCAGGTCAGGCCCAACCCCAGAACAGGTATTCTGGATCGCCTTTCCCTCACAGAAAGTATTTCAAGAGGAAGTCAAATAGTCAAGCAAGATGGTTCTTACTCAAACTTATTTAGAAAACTTTGAGGGAAGAGAAATGGAGGAGTATGTGTTTGAGAGAGAACACGGGCTTCTCTGGAGTGAAAATAAGCAAGCAAAGAAACAGAGACAAACAAGTGATACATGTGTTCAAGCAAAAATATGGGCTTGAAGCACAACCTCAAAGGATCCATTCAAACAATACTTCCAAATTGGGTTTTCTAGATTCTTGTACTCATGAAAGTTGACCTGACTATTTTCACAGGAAAACCTTGCACAGTTGATTGTTATTCATAATTTCATGGATTCTTCTGTAGCTTCTTTTTATGAGGGATCCACCCCTTCCCTGAGAGGGACCTTGGATTTTTTGGGCAGTGTCACAGCTTCTTCTCTCTGAATAGCTCAGTATTTGTATTTCTAAGGGATGTGTTCTTCACACCTTTGGGCTGGGCAATCTCTTCAGAAATTTTATTGTTTTCCTAAAGAACATTACCAAGATGCACCCACTCCTTTTCTGTGTACCACAAAAACTTAAGGTATGCCTCATTGTACCATCCTCCTTTTTCCCTATATGCCTCTCCAGATTAATCTCTAATATAGTCAAATTTATGTACTCAATATTATTCCTAAGTTAACTTCACTTGAAATGGAGTGTGGTTGTCCTGATTTATATTCCTTCAACAAAGCGCACGCATATCTATAGATGCTGTGGCAGATTTATATAAAGAGGGTTGCACTACCCCTCACCTCTTCTTGCAACATGATTTCCAAAGTCTTTCATCACAAAATAGGATCTACAGTTCCTTATTTTGGAGCTGGATGGGTCTCTATCTGCAATGCAAGAGATTGTACTTTTTAAAGTTTAAGTTCTTTCTTACAAAATAGCTTCTGCCCTACTCTATATGGAAGCTTGCATTGAAGTCAGGTCCCATGCTTTGAAGAAAGGATAAAACTATATGAAAGAAATTCTAGGAAACTGTTCACAAGAAGACTTAAATAACTGTGAGAACAACCCTCCAGACTATGGACTGAGCAAGATGTCAGAGAAGTCCCACTCTTTCCTTTGAGCCCCTAATGATGGTGAGTAGAACTGAGACAAGACATTCCTCTGAGTCTTACCTAAATGCGGATTTGGATACAGCATAAAAGTTGTCATTGTTTTAAGCCACTGAGTTCTGGGAGAGCTAGTTAAGAAGCTTTAGATAACTAGAATATGATACCTTTGTTCCACCCAGCTATTGCCAGGGGCAAGGTCAGATGGCACAAAGAATGCTCTGTGGAAGGAATTGGTGCATGGGGAGCAAACTCAATGACTAAATGTCAATCATATGCAGTTCTTTGTTTTTAAATCATATTTCTATAGCACATAATGAAGTGTTCTGCATGCAGTCTATGTTCAAAATTATTTATTTAGTTGAAGAATGGAAAGCAAGAAGGTTCATGGTTTTTTAATGCCAGATATACTGCATCATGCCACAACTCCACACTCTGTGGTAGATAGTAAATTGCTCCCCAAACCATGTTTGTCCTCTTCTGAGAGTGATATGAAGATTTAAATATTTAAAACATAAACATGTGGATCATGATAAATCTCTTTTTTCACTGTTAACTCTTTATTCAAAATTTTATATTGTGATATAAGAATAAAAATGGAAAGAGTAAGGCTTAAGATTATGAAGGATATTGAATACGTAATTAAAAGTCTTCTTTAAAAAAATTTCAGGCACAGGGAACCCATTGGGAGTAGAATTGGGATATAAATAGGGAAGTTTGAGCGAAATATGGCTATAATATGTAAATATGTAGAACAAGAGACCAGGGATTTTAAAGGCAGTTAAGGAACCTAAAATCAGTATCTAAGCATGTTAGGGTCTAAATAGTTTCAAACAATGAAGCCAGGAAGATGTCAGATCAGGATTAAAGGGCAGGATGTTATTTCAAAGGAAGTTTCCATGGACTTTGAATTGGAATTTACAAAGCAGATGGTCGATATAAAGGAAAAGAGAGTCCAAAATGATCCAATTAATTTGATAACTTCTATTAAAAATTGTTCACACAGGATACCCTATGATCTAGTATCTCATTTTTAAAAGCATTTCATAAGGAAATTATAGAAAAGTACTTATATGATCAAAAATATTTAACATAGCATTGTTTGTGATGGCACAAGGTTAAAGACACAAAATAGAGTGTCAGGAAAAGAGCACAAGCGGCAGCACATTCTGGACTCAACCCCAGCATCCCAACCTTCCTCCCCAGCACCAAAGCAAAGGACCTAGAGCACCACCAGCCCTGTGTTTCTACAGATGGGTTTATACCTGTTTACATTTGGATACATAAAATACATACTGGATACATAAAATACATACTGGATACATAAAATATCCATCAGTAAGTTAAGAAAACTACTGTGTCTATATAGTAGAGTTATATACAAATGTGATGAATATAAATAACTGGACTGATATATATCTAATACCCTCTGATTTTATTTATTTATTTATTTCTGCTTTTTTGGGTCACATCCAGTGATGCTCACGGGTTCCTCCTGGCTCTGCACTCAGGAATTACTCCTGGCTCCAGCGGACCATATGGGATGCCGGGGATCAAACTCAGGTCTGCTGCATGCAGGGCAATGCCCTGCCCACTGTAGTATCACTCCTGAATCATCCTCTAATTTTTATTAAAACATAAAAATATAAGTGTCAGAAAGGAAACAAATTAGTTAAATTTAAAGATGTTTTCTTTGAGGGGTTGGGAAAGGAATGATTAGGGTCTTTAAATATTTGAATAATTTTATCTTTCCTTGTAAAACAATTTTATTTGCTCTGCGCTTACTTACTTGTTTGGGGGCTATAGCCAAGTTGTCCTGGGGGCAACTTTGACCTTCATCTCTTCTTGGGGACAGAACCTGGGACTCCTGCCAGCACTCAGTCCATTGATCTATCTTTCCAGCCTCATTTTTTATATTTTATACCAATGCAAGTAAGCAGTGTCACTTAGAGAAACACTAAAACCTAAACATAGTGTTAGATCTGGGGGGAGTAATGATTCAGTGTAGATTATTTTTCATTTGACTCAAAAGGCTGGATTGTTGTTGGAGTTATTGGCAGTAATTAAAGGTGTGACTGAGCAGGTCTTTCAGGTTCTAGTTCAAGGTTCGGGCTAAAGATGTGGTGGAGCTGAGTCAAGCTTACTGCTAAAACCACAGGGACTTAGACTATAATCCTGAGGCAGTGAAGTGGCACCACCAAACTCTCATAGGTCTACCTGGCCCTGGTTTGGGAGAAATTGCTCTCTCTGACACTTAGCCTGTTCACTCTGAAGTGCAGCTCCTGCCATCTACCTAATTAAGTCGGGGTTTTCCAACTTAATATAAAAGTTTGTTGGTAATACAATATTCTATTTGTAAAACTAGTCTTCAAGAATTGGGGCGGAGAGATAGCCCAGCGGGTAGGGCGTTTGCCTTGCACGGCCGGCCTGGGTTTGATTCCCGGCATCCCATATGGTCCCTTGAGCACTGCCAGGAGTAATTCCTGAGTGCAGAGCCAGGAGTAAGGAGTAACCCCTGAGTGTCGCTGGGTGTGACCCAAAAAAGAAAAAAAAAAGAATTAATCTATTTCTCCCTCCATGAACTTATTTATATTTTTAAGCTGAAATATATTTATATCCATTTCTATACTTATGACAGTATTAATATCATTTATAATATATATAAAATCTTGTCCAGGGTCAGTTGGAATCCCTGATAGTATTAGGGGATGGGATCCCTTTTTACCTCAAGGGCCAGCTACAGATGGACAAAACCACTAGTTCAGCACAGATCCAAAAAGGCTTTACTTATCCCAATAATTAAATAAACTCTGCTACTACAAACCAAGGCAATGGGATCTCCCAAACCTATAGCTGATGATCAGATTTCTTTGGCCATGTGCTTAGGCCAAGATCTCCCACAAAGATGGAGACTTCTCCAAACAAAAACCCAAGGCCAGCCCATAAAGGGTATTCAACATCAAAGACTAGCACTCATATGCAAATCTCCAGGTAACCACACCAAGCACAGGTCTAATCAAATGCTAATTGACAAGGCCTCAGTCCCTACTATCCTAATCAGGCTCTTATGCAAACACTTTGGAAAGAGGGTTGGCATAGGAATCACACTTAAGAAAAAAAGGGCTTCTCAGGATTTATAACATGAGGAAAATAACATAATTTCAGACCATGAACTTCATGCAACTAAATGGTTCATCTCCACTACTCACAAGTTCCATGTCCATATTACTCTGCTCCATTGTAATTTTTTATGTTCTATTCTCTGTTTTTCTGAAAGCATCATGTTCACCTGCCTGAGGCAAGCCAGCATGATTTTTACAGGGCTGATTCTAAAGGGTAGTTCTAATGTTACCAGGGTGTTTTCCTCCTGGTATATTTCTAGTCCCACAAAGAGGACCCCTGGGGGAGAAGAGGAAGAGTGACCAGACTTGATAGCATTTGATTCATAATAAAATTATAACAATATCCCAAGCGTTATTATTATTATTATTATCATTATTATTATTATTTATTTATTTATTTTTGCTTTTTTGGGTCACATTCAGCAATGCTCAGGGGTTACTCCTGGCTCTACACTCAGGAATCACTCCTGGCAGTGCTCGGGGGACCATATGGGATGCCGGGGATCAAACCTGGGCCAGCACAGGCAGTCCTCGAGCAAGGCAAATGCCCTACCCACTGGGCTATCGTTCCGGCCCTGAGTTATTGAAATCAAACTGTCTTATCTGTTTTTGCCCCCAATCTCCTATTGTGATTTTCACAAGAGCCTTAAAACAATGTAAATGGCTTTAATCTACAAAAACCCAGGGCCTGCTATGGTGTCTGTCAACATATTCCCATGATACATTTTCAGATTTTTTTTCAAATTTAGCCGTTAATGATACTGAGCTGTGGGAACTATTGCACATAGGTTTTACACACACACACACACACACACACGTACACATATATTATCACAATGAATCCTACATGGAATACATTTGTGATATTATATAGACGGGGGTTTATTGCAGAATTACTGATTGTTTTTTTCAGATGACTTTAAATTGATGGCTCTATGATTTTTTTGCAAAGGGGGCTTTCCAACTTATTGATCCTACAAATGTGCTTATCATATTTCTGAAATGTATAATTTTCTTTGATTTATTCTATCTCATATAGATTCTGAACAGATGTAGATATTGCAATACCCTGCTGTTATGCTTTTTTTCCCTTTTTTAAACTTAAACATTATAAAAGTGTAGTTGGATGTTTAAGATTCCATGTTGTCTTATTTTAGTTGGGGTTCTCTGGGTTACATACTTTACAGCACACTCCTGTCTGTAGTGCAGGTGGAAATCAATGAAGTGTCAAGGTTAAACCTCACAGCTGCCAGTTGCAGCAGAACAACAGAGAAGCCAGGACCTGCTGATGCTTTGCTTATGGTGGCAGCACCAAGACCAAACTCACCAAACTCATGGGCTTATGCTTGCAAGGCTGGTGTGTTAGCCCCAAGACAACAGTCTTTTACGTTTTGTTTGGTTGTTGTCACTGTTGTGGGTGTCATGCCTGACTGTGCTCAGAAATCGTTTAATGCATTTGTTAGACTCCAGAGCCCTAGATGTGCAAGGCATGTGCTCTACCACCTGAGTCATATGTCCTTTGCCCGTTTTTTGTTTTAAATGGAAGAAAAATAAAAGATCCAGGAACTAGGATGAGAGAAGAGTAACTCTCATGTTATAAGTAAGGGAAGGAAACAATCTATCCTTTAACTCAAGTTGTTTTTCTGTTAAGGTGACAGATTTAAACAACTATCCAAACCCTTTTACCCTGTCCTCTCTTTTGTATTGAAGTTGTGAGATAAAGGAAACAAATGACTCTCCATTGGTTTCCATTATCTTTAAAAATTTATTTATTACTTTTTAAAAATATTTGATTATAGCTCCATGAGATATACAATTACAAAGATGTTCATGTTTGGGTTTCCATAATCTTTTTTATCATTAGTATTTTAACTTTTATTAATGGTGATGATAGGAGAAGAGAAACATATTAGATCCGAATAGTCATTTGGTGAGAAAAACTGCAAGTTTGGAAGGAAAAGATAAATATTTATCTACATTTCTGCAGAAATGAGAGATCATTTCTCTCTCTCTCGGGTGACCACATTTCCTTTTCTCGAGCTCAGAGACAAGATCCAGTATGCGCTAACTAGATGGTGCATACTGTGCTTTTCTACTCTGCGGTGTCTCAGTATTTCATACAATTAGTTGACGAAAAGAATTAAGTATAACCTTTTTTCCCAGGAATATTTATTGAGACATTGTGACTTATAAAGTTATTCATAATAGAGTTGTCTCAGGCATACAACGTTCTAACACCATTCTTACCCTCAATGTCCCCTTCCCTCCACCAACATCCAAGAAGCATAATCTTATAGAATCAAAATATCAAGATATATTAGGAAAAAAAATAGAAATCCACCCAACAGAAGAGCCTATCACAACCCGGCTCATCAATAAATGCTGGAGATCAGAGGTGACTACAAGAGTATGCTACCTGCACAGCAGAGCCTGGCAAGCTACCCGTGTCATATTTGATATGCCAAATACCAGTAACAAGTATAACCTCATTCCCATGACCTGATGGAATGGTTTGAAGCCTTTATGTTTCTGGAGCGAGCAGATGCCCTTGGTCTCTACTAGCCTGATACAGGACATATGGAGATGTTACTGGTGCCCGCTCAAGCAAATCGATAAACCTAAGTATTATACTAAACCTAGGTTTATAGAAAAACTTTAAAGGAGAAATTCAGTTGGGGAAATCAGATAATTCACTAACATATATAACTTAGGTTTGTGATTTTTTTTTCCCTGATAGCTGTGATTAAAATAACAGCATCTTAAATGTATCAGTGCACATAAGGTTGTTGGGGATGGGAGAAGAACTACTTTCTTAAGCTGTGTATTTGCATGTCCAGACTACATTAGTTTTGGAACCCTCTTGGCCAGTCTTTGTGATTCATTGTCTCACAAAGGGGCACTTTCCCTTCAGTACATTCGAAACAAACTGGTGCAACACAGTTGGGAGCCCTCTGACTTCAGGACTTTCACACTCTGCACTGCCCCATTGTTGTTGGAGTTTGTAGAGGTAAGTACATAGGGAAGCTGTATAATGACAGTGAGTGCAGCCTTAGGGAGTCTACTATTATCATGGACCTCCTTCATTAGCTTTATCAAGAATGAGAAATTTTTTTCTCTTTTTACACTGGGGTTTCATGTCTATCTTTTTGTTGTTAAATCTGATTAGAGGGCTGTAATTATTTGGCACCACTAACTTTACAAATCTGTGTACTTTATATCTATGTGATTAGTCATTTTGAAATGATAATGGACCTCTTAAAAACATGCCAAACATTGTGAAACCTCCTAGAAGGTTTGAACATGATTTGAGCTGCTCAGTTGTGTGTGTATGTTTTGTGTGTGTGTGTGTGTGTGTGTGTGTGTGTGTGTGTGTGTGTTTAGTAACTGAGTCATAACCAAGTAGGATTTGATCAGGAAGTGGCCTGGTATTATCAGAGATAAGGCTTAAAGGGCCAAAAGGTCAGTAGGCAATAGAAAAACATGGAAGAGATTAGAGCTCTGCTGTGGTCATGTTTCTGCCCTAAATAAGTCCAGTAATAGGTTTTAGGTATCATTGAGAAGAACAACTCATAAGGGACCAATTTGCAGATTATTGCTGGTGAGAGATCATCAGAATGTGATTTAATGCTCTCTGATTATTTTGTTTTTCCTTCCCCTAGCAAGCTTGACATTTTGTTGCATGAGCAGTAAGGGAGATATTATAAGCTGTTGATGAATGATACTGAAGAAGGGGAAAATGGTGATGGCCAGAATGTACTGAGTTCTTGGTATAAAGCAGATTAAAATGCTTTTGTATATTAGCTTGCTTTATAGTCAGTAATCTTACTTGTGGGGTATAGTATTATTCTTTCCCATTTTATGTGCAAATAAACTAAGACTTATAGGGATTAATTAGTTTGTTCAAGGGTATATCACCAGTAAGGATTATAGGGTAGCAAAGTTCCTGAATTTCCTTCCTGATTAAGAAAAAAATGACATCATTACTTCTGTGCTTTAAGGATTTCCCTTTTGACCCTCTTATCTTGCTATGCTGTGTCCTGATTATGTATTTCAGAAAACATGTAGGATTCAATTCTTGTTTGAGCTTTCAAGATCCCTCAGTGTTTATGCAAAGGAAACAAAAATAGTCTGTGTTCAAAACTACCAGTACCCCTCATATCTCTCAGGAAACTGTACTTTCTAGATATCAATAAAGAGCATGTCGGCAGATTTACTTCTCATAGAATATATTTATGGGAATAATCCAGCAATACCATGTTGAAAGAATTTTACCTGATATGAACATCCCTCAGCCCCCACTCCCTTTCCTTCCTTTCTTTTTTGTTCCTGCTGCAATGATACAGGCCATGTGCTTAGTTGTCGTACTTGCACTCTGGTTTCAGTTCTTGCTAAGGGGGTCAAACATCTAGCTCTGATACTTGTACATTTGGCTTAGGTGCTTGCCAGAGCTCACATATTCTAATCATGACATGTGGCAAACATGACTTGCTCGTGTTCTGGTTATAGTGCTTGGTTCACTGTAGTGAGTGTTCACAGACGTGTTCACCAGGATCATGTTCCTGACTATAGTGGTTCTGGTGTTCATCAAGGGTCACACACTTTACCAGTGGTTGTACACAACTATAGTGAGCCGAAGACTGCACACTAGTTTGTAGTGCTAGGACCCACATAGGACCCAGATTTGTAGGGGCACTGCTTTAAGTGCCTGTGGGTAAAACTTTCAACCTCACACTTGTAGGCAGAGCTCTTGCTATTGAACCATGCCAGGGCTCCCTATATGGTTTTGTTTGTGGGGGAAAGGGAGGGGGCATTAGGCTACACCTAGTCATACTTAGGGGTCACTCCTGGCTCTGGTTCTCATAATGTGTCTTGTTCTCATAAAGTGCTCATAATGTGTCAACTGCACCAAGGCAAGCACCTTACATACTGTATTATCTCTGTGGTCCCTCCCTAGGTATAGCTTTGAGGTATTATTTAAAAACTTCAACAGGACAATCAAATAGTTTTACATTGTATTACTATTCCTAAAATAAATATATCTTTACTAAATATAGTAAAGATTTTTTTTTTTTTGCTTTTTTTGGGTCACACCCAGCAATGCTCAGGGGTTACTCCTGGCTCTGCACTCAGGAATTACTCCTGGAGGTGCTGGGGGACCATATGGGATGCCAGAGATCGAACCCGGGCCGGCATTGGTAGGCCGCTTGCAAGGCAAACACCCTACCCGCTGGGCTATGGCTCTGGCCCCCTAATAAAGATATTTCTAGAAACATATCTCTATGGGCTTTAAGCAGCCCATGGAGTTCTGGAGGGTGGTAAATGGCTCCAGTCAGGCCCTGGCTGAGTCCAACAGAGCTCCGAGGGTTCGCTCACAGGTTTGGGGGGGGCCCATGCTGGCCAGATTTGGAGTGGGGATTTGGGCTGTGAGCTCCCAGCCACCACAGTCAGCAACCCCGGAAGAGAGACACTCCAGAACCACAGCTGCGCCTGCTCTGGAGCCACGTGACAGTCTTACATAATACTGGAAGTTAGGACCAGGTCCTTCCCAGGATCTTTCACATTTATACATTGTATACAGTTATAGGCAGGTTCTAACCATGGCCTGTCTTCCCAGTGAGCCTAGCAATAAGCCAGAGGAACCTCAACCTCAGGACTCCACAGCTCCTCAGAGCTCCACCGAGAGAAAAGCTCATCTCTCCCCATTGAGATTCATCAGTAAATGCATGAGATGAGAGCCTACTACTGTAGTGTACCACCTACACAGCAGAGCCTGCAAGCTACCCATGTTGTATTTGATATGCCAAAACTCAGTAACAGTTACAGACCTCATTCTCATGACCTGAGGGAATGGTTTGAGGCTCTTAATGTTTCTGGAGCGAGCAGATGCCCTTGGGCTACAGGACGTATGAAGATGTTGCCCACTCGAGCAAATCCATGAACAAAGGGAAGACAAGTGACAAGTGATTTCTATAAGAACATATTAGTAATTTCTTAGACAGTGGAATTAAGGGCCTAACGGGGCCATTGTGAGATTTAATAGTATTCATTGACTTTCTCTAAGAGCATATGTCTTGACCATATTTAGCAACTTAGCTCTAACAAGCAATATAAAATAAATTATTCAGTGTATGGTTGGGAATAATCTCAAACAATGGTCGTGAAAGTTTTAAATTAGTGTTGTCTACTGGTAGTTGCATGGTGGTAGGTTTGGGATTGAGTAGTAGAAACCTACTACAGTCTATAAATTCAATAAGTGAATACAAAAACATGGATGTTCCAAATTTGCATGTAACATTAAGAAAAAGGTCAAGACTTAATCAATACCATTCCCATATATATGTTATAAGAGTCAATATAATTAGTGCCTGCTGATGGAGCAGGCATGGGGATGGGGGGTCAGAAACGAGGGTTTTTGGGGCAGTGGGGACACACTGATGGTGGAATTGGTGTTGAATGATAAATGCTTGTAATAACTTTACTGTGAAAAACTTTGTACTTTGTAAGTCACGATGTTTAAATAAAATTAAAAAATATATGTTCATGGGAGTGCCGGCTGGTCCAGCCCTTTTGGAAAACAATATGGGCATTCCTCTGAAAACTAGATATTGAGCTCCCATTTGATCCAGCAATAGCACTCCTGGGAATATACCCGAGTGACCGAAAAACACATAGCAGAAACACTATCTGTACTTCTTTATTCATCTCTGCGCTATTCACTATAGCTAGAATCTGGAAACAACCTAAATGCCCGATAACAGAGGACTGACTAAAGAAACTGTGGTTCATCTACACTATGGAATACTATGCAGCTGTCAGAAAAGATGAAATTATGAAATTTACCTGGAAATGGATGGACGTGGATACTATCATGCTGAGTGAAATTAGTCAGAAGGAAAAGGACAGATATAGAATGACTGCATTCATTAATAGGATGTAAATAGATACCAATGTTTTACTAAATGTGGGAAATAGTAATGGCAGATTAAAACTCACCATTGAATATACACAAATAGACTTAAGTGATAAACTCTAAATATCTGCAGGGCTAGCCACAATGTGTAAAAGAAGAGGGAGAGAGATGCAGAGACAGAGAGAGAAAGAGAGGATATTGGGGTACCTGCTATTGAGGCACCCTGGGGGTACATTGGTGGTGGAAATGGGGCACTGGTGGAGGGATGGGTGCTGGTATACTGTACTACCAAGAACCAATTATGAACACCTTTGTAATTGTATGTCTACGGTGGTATAATAAAAAAATTAAAAAATTAAAAAATATATATATAGTAAAGAGAAATGACAAAGATGGGTTTAAAAGTAATCCAGCAGTTGAGATAGGAATGGGACCACTATAACAAAGACAGTGGTAAATGATCACTCTATAAGAATTGTATGCAGAATAGATAAAGGAAAATACATGGTAACCTCTCAGCATCGGTGTTTCAAACCATAGTGCCCAATGGGAGAGGGGGGGGGGGAGAAAGAAGGGAAGTGCCTGTCATAGAGATAAGCAGGGGGTAGGGGTTTGGGGGATGTCAGGAGGGTAAAAGGGCATATTGGTGGTGGGAAATGTGCACTGGTGGAGGGGTGTGGGTTGGAACACTGTATGACTGAAACCCAATCATGAACAGCTTTGTAATGGTCTATTGCATGGTCATTCAATTAAAAAAAGTGAAAAATAAAGTAATTAAGATTTTATTCCAAAAATCTATTGAATTCGTTGTCTTAAAACAACCAAAGAGCAGCTAATTAATTGTATTTTTTCCCTTCGTTTTCCTTTTCCAACTCTATGATAGGCTTTAATTTAGATGAGCTAAACAGGAGGAGAGAATGAATAAAACATAATAATGTAACTTTTATGGGGTTATTTAGGTGTGGGTTGTGGTTCCTTCAAATGGAAAATTATTTATCTTGCTTTACTTCAAGCATATTCTACTACCGTTGACATCATTAGGACTTCAAAGAGTTGAGAATCTTTTGAAAGTAATATGCTAATGTCTCTTTAAAGATCCCTCCTTTTGATGGTATAAGAATCTTTACAGTTAAACATCTGGATCCAGTTTATCAAAGAAAATTACCTCATTTTATATGCGTGTTGTACTGTTCTACTCTGATTTATGGTCATGTCAATTACCTAGGTTATGGAAATTTGAGAGCTTAAACACCTTTTTATTTTCACCATTTTTGTTTTCTAATTTATGCATTACTAAAAGTGCAAAAGCCTAAAAACTTCTTGAGAATATATCCTGGAAGCGCCACCACTTGGACGCACAGGTTAAACATTAACGTCTGTTGTGGGCAGTTGAGATTGTAATGATTGTCACACCTGGCTACGCACAGGGGTTGCATTTATTTATTGATTAATTTATTTTTTGGTTTTGGGGTTGCACTTGGTGGGGCTCAGAGCTTACTCCTGACTCTATGCTCAGGAATCACTCCTGGCATGGCACAGGGTACCCTGTGGTACCAGGGGTTGAATCTGGGTCTGCTGCATGCAAAGTAAGCTCCTTACCTGCTGTACTATCACTCTGGCCCAGAAATGTACAGAGTTTAAAATGGAAACTCAAGATACCTTTCACACTCAGTTTTTTTTAACATACAGACAAATTACTTATACATCTATGAGAAAATAATTCAAATTTAAATTCAATAGATTTTTCAATATTATAAATATAATTTTGGTTTGGGACTACCAAGCCTGGCAGTAGTCAGAGCCTACTCCTGGCTCCTAGCTAGGGGATCACTTCTGGAATGACTTGGGGGATCATATAGAGTTCTTGGGGATCAAACTTGGGTCAGCTGCAGGCAAGTGCTCTACCTGCTGGTGACCTCTCTACCAACCTCTTAGCTCCTCTCCCCCTTTATTGTATATATTTTAAAGTGTCCAATGTCATTTGTGTATGCTATGGTCTGTTCAGTTCCAAGTCCATCAAATTAGCTTCAATTTGGAGAAAGTCATCGGCTCATAAAAGTGGACACCATGGATATCTGGGATTAGATTCATGGATCCAGAAGCGTCTTATCTTAGAGCTCCAAGAAGCACAGGCCTCATCTTAAGGATAATTTTTCTATATAGTAAGATAACTGCTAGCTGTGGTCATGCAGTCAGGGTCTCTGCCTCTATTTCCATCCACCCCATCCATCCGTCCGTCCGGCCCGTCCGTCTCTCCATCCATCCATCTATCTATCTATCTATCTATCTATCTATCTATCTATATCTATCTATCTATCTATCTATCTATCTATCTATCTATCTATCTATCTATCTATCTATCTATCTATCTATCTATCTATCTATCTATCTATCTATCTATCTATCTATCTATCTATCTATCTATCCATCTATCTATCTATCTATCTATCTATGTGAGTCTCTGGGTCGATATACATAAATATATATACATATATATTTTGCTTTTTTGGTCACACCTGGTGAAGCTCAGAGGTTACTCCTGGCTCTTTGCTCAGGAATTACTCCTGGTGGTGCTCAGGGGATCATATGGGATACCGGAGATTGAACCCGGGTCAGCCACGTGCAAGGCAAATGCCCTACCTGCTGTGTTATCACTCCGGCCCCTATTTTTTGCATATATTTGTGAGGAGAGGAATATATATATTTATGAGGAAAGGAGTTGAGCCATACTTAGCTGTGTTCTGGGCAATACCTAGATTTACGCAATGATCACTCCTGGCTCTGCGCTCTGGAATCACTCTTGTCAGTGTGATTGGGACCCATATGTGGTGCTGGGGATTGAACTGGGTCAACTGCATACAAGTCATGTGCCCATGTGCCTTAAGTCTTGTATTATCTCTCTTCTACTTCTAAAGGAGAATTGCTTGAAGTTTCCTTCAAGGACAAATAAGTGAGTGTAGGCAGGGCAATGTTAGACTGCAGAGAATCGGGAGTGTGTCCAGCTTCTGGGTGGGAATGCTGGAAAAAAAGTTTTCTTCTCATGACTCTAGACATCCAAAATAATTTTTTTCTCTTTGGGTAATACCCAGTGATGCTCAGGGGTTACTCCTGGCTCTGCACTCAGGAATTACTCCTGGCAGTGCTCAGGGAAGCATATGGGATGCTTTGGGATAGAACCAGGTTTGGCTGCATGCAAGGCAAACACCCTATCTGCTGTACTATCGCTCCACCCCTAGACATCCAAATTCAACCCTTGGTCCATGTTTCATCTTCCAGGGTAATTGGCAGAGTACTGAAAACCAGATGGCTAAAATCTTCAGAAAATTACTCTCTCAGTTCTGGAGATTAGAACTCCAAAAAGCAAGGCCTTGTCATTAGGAACATGCTCCCTGGGAAACTAGCAGGCAAGAACCTTCCTTGCTTCCTCCAAGTTTCAGTTTTGTTGGCAGCCTTGGTATTCTTTGGTTTGCTCTTGCAGCACTTTGATCTCTGCCTTTTTTCAAAGGCATTCCCACCTCACTTGTCCGTGCGTCTATCTTTGCTCTTCTTATAGGGAACCGATCATAAAGATTAAAGGCACATTCTGCTCCTATGACCTCACCTAACTAATTACATATGCGATAACCCTATTTGCAAGTCAGGTTATAATCTAAAGTACCGGGACTTTCAGACTTCTGGAAGGATTCAATTTATCCCTCTATAGATGATCACATGAAAGTAAATTTGGTATGGATTAGACAGAATTTACCTGTTCCCAAGAAGCATAGACAGAATAAAAAAATTCCTCTCTGTCCCAGGAGGTGTGATGAGGGTTTGTGGAAAGTCACCAAGTAAAGGCTAAATAGTTTAGGAAAGCTGCAGAACCAAACAACTGATCTTGAAATCATTAGGGAGAACAGGCAGACCTTGGGAGGGATGCTTCCAGACTGGAAGAACTGGATCATTGTGAGAAATTCCTGGGCTCAGATGAGCTGAGAGAATCGACATAACTTATGAATTACACCAGCTGTGGCCTTTCACGCAGATGCCAGTAGAATCAACAGTCTGGGGGCAGCTGTGCAGAGCGCGCTTCTGCAGCGGGACAAGAAGGATCCCAGAAAACAGGCACCACAGTATTAATCCTCACTACCTGGAGCCACACGTAGACTCTCAGCTGCCATTTTAGAGATTAATGGGGAAGAAATGAGATTCCTCTTGTGAGTAACTCAAGTTTAGACCATGTTACTTAGAGATAGTTAAGACTACTAGATTAAACTCAGGCTCCACTCCCATGCTCCCCCATATGTAACAGAGAGAACAACAGCCTATCTTGAGGCAAGGGGGCTGGTGAAGGTATATCAAGCCAGTCACAGAAAAAAAAAACATTTTTTTCCCTTCAGGGGGAGGGGCAATAGGTTGGTCCACACTCTAATATTCTGGGGCTATTTCTGACTGTGTTCTGGGGTGATCCTTGGTTGTACTCTGGGGACCATATACTATGCAAAGGATCAAAATAGCATTGGTCACATGCTAGGAAAATATCTGTCCTGTACTGTCTTTTCCTGAACCAAGAACAAACATTTTTGTTTTCCCCCTGTTCATGGTATGTCAACCCCAGTACCCGTCATGCATTTTGTGTTATGTAATAGCCAAATCATTCTAATGATTAAAATGACATTAATGCTTTCTAATCATGATTTTACATTTGTCTCCAACTTATAACTGCCATGAGTATATCCAAATGTAGACATAAATAGAAGCCTTTGCTAGATTTATAAAAATTGGGCAGACTGTTGGGTCAGTTAGCACGTAAGGGCTAGGGAGAATTTAATGCAGATTAAATTACATTGTTCTAAATGCCGAGCAATTGACTGCTCTGTAGAGGATTGTATATCAATGATGAAGGACAGTATTTGTCTTAAACCCTTCTCTAGAGACACATAATCCCCAAGTTCATTTGATGATAAATGATATCTTTGTGAGCATTGTGATATGGTCATCTTTTATTTGAAGTTTCAGAGTCAGGTTAATTCAAGTAGCCTATCTGACAGTCTCTAAAATCATAGAACTAGTTGGCTGGAATTTTGGTCTGGTGTAGCCTCTGTGGAAAACAGTATGAAGGCATCTAAAAAATAAGAATAGAGTTTCCATATGACCCAGCAATCCCGCTTCTGGGTATCTATCATAAGGGCACAAAAACAGCAATTCAAAGAGATAGATGCACACCTATGTTCATTCCAGTTCTTGGTGCAACAGTCAGGATATGGGAGCAACCCAAATACACACATATGAATAGATAAAGTGCTGTGTGTATGCAGAAGCTTCTTCACACACACATATACATATATATAAATATATATATATATACACACATATAGGTTTACATATACAAGCATATGTATATATGTAGATACACATATCCATATGTATGCAGCTCTAAGAAAAGATTAAATCTTTTAGTTTGCTGCAAAGTGGGTGGAACCAGAAGGCCTGTTAAGTAAAAATAATGTGAAAAGGACAACCACTGTGTTAATATGGGAGGTTTGACACATGTGCTGCATGTGGCTGACCATAGT
This sequence comes from Cryptotis parvus, assembly GCA_021461705.1. NCBI lineage: Eukaryota > Metazoa > Chordata > Mammalia > Eulipotyphla > Soricidae > Cryptotis > Cryptotis parvus. The sequence goes on from JAJIBD010014221.1 coordinate 25,930, forward strand.
TTGTGTGTGTGTGTTTTTTGTTTTGCTTTTACATCACATCTGGAAATACTCAGGGGTCATTCTTGGCTCTGCCCTCAGGAATTACCCCTGGCAGTGCTCAGAGGACCACATAGGATGCCAGAGATTGAACCCAGGTTGGCCACTTGCAAGACAAACACCCCTATCCACTGTGCTGTTGCTCCAGACTCTGACCACTGTTTTATCCTTGGTACTGCTTATGACCCCAGAATACTTCTAGGGTGACCTCTGAGCACAAAGCCAGGATTAGACCCTGAGCACTGTTCAGTATAGCCCAACTCCCTCCCCAAGCAAAACCAAAAGAGCACCATCAGAACTAGCATTATCTCAGGCATACCAATCCAATGTACAAATGGGGTTTCTCAGTAAAGAACATCTATTTCCTATCTCAGCTCTCACCTGTGAGAGTTGTAATTCTTTTGAAGCAAGAATTTGATCTGAAGTGAGAGTTGATCAGTATAATCTCATGATTCCCATCTTACTCCTGGTCTCTGGGGACATGTGCCTCCTGGGCTATTCTATAGGTTGTCCTAGATGAATATCCCAGCAGGTGAGAACCATCTGGTTATCTCAGGTGTCACTAATCCACTATGCTCATTCCTCCGATCTGTCAGTCACCATCTCTGAGACCTCGAGGAAAGGAAATAGCTGAGTGCCTTGAACATCTTTCTGTTTTCTTTTCTAAATTTTGTTTTGCCTTTTTTTGGGTCATACTCGGTGATGCTCCTGGCTCTGTACTCTGAAATCACACATTGTAGGGCTCGGGGACCTTATGTGATTCCAGAGTAAACCTGGGTTGACAATGTGCAAGACAAGTGCCTAACCACTGTGCTATTTTTCAATGAAGGCCCTTTATACTATCTTTCCTGAAGGCCTTTCTTGCTCCCATATTATCCATTTCACTAAACTAGATCGGTTACAATGGAGTGTACAGTTCGGTTTTTTTTTCCCTAGGGCTAGACAGCAAGTCCTTAAGGGCAGGGACTACATTTTCCATCTCCTTATTTCTAGTTCTACATATAGCTGGAGAAAGCATTCCGCAATGCCTGCCTGTCCTTCGCCAACTATAAGACCAAGATGACTCCCTCTGACGTCCTGATGGATCTATCACATCTTCCAGAAAGGCAATGGAGAAGATTATCCATGACTTCTACTCAGATGAATATATTCTTAGATGAAAGTCACTGAGTTTATTAAATCTCCATTGTGCCATTTAAGCCCACTGTATAGGAAATTATTGATATATTCTCACAGACCACACATCATGCCCACACTCTTGTGATTGTATGCCCCATACTTAATTTTATGAAATGTGATGGGATACCTGGAGTATACCAGACTTTGTGATGTCGTGTGGCATCTGCATCTCTGGATCATAGTCTACTGAGCTAGCAGCAGTTCTGGGGAGACCCACAGGGCCTTCTGGAGGGGACCTAGGTGGTGGGAGGGGTCCTAGCTCCAGCTCCACAGAAGCCTGGTGAATTTAGATTCCAAGACCCGCATACCTGGGCTTGATATTGGCTTCTCTCCTGGGTGGCTCTCTGACGTTGTGGAATCTGGACTTGAAAATAGCTGCAATTGTGGCACATGAGGGTTTTCTGGCTTCTGAGGCTCTATCAGGGCAGGCGAAGGTGAGAACCTGCCTCCCAATACCTGATATATTTTTTAACTTTATTTAAACACCATGATTTACAAAAGTACTGAGTTCTTCACAGTACAGTTGCTATAAGCATTCATTGTTCAACACCAATCCCACCACCAGTGTCCCCCCCACCAAAGACCCTCATTTTCCACCCCACTCCCCATCTTCATGCCAGTTTTCCCAGCCGGCACGAATCATTTTGATCATTGCAACATATATATGGGAATGGCATTGATAAAGTCCTGATCGTATCCTGGGTTGTTATGTCTAAATTTGGACCATCTGTATTCTTGTTTTCACTTACTGAATTTATAGAATGTAGTGGGTTTCTGCTACTCAACCCTAAACATACCACCACTGTGACTATGGACAACAATCATTACAAATTTTTTCAATAACAGTTTAAGCCTATCCTAAACATATGCTGAATAATCTATTTTACATTGCTTATTAGAGCTAATTTGCTAAATATGGTGGAAAAATATGTTCTTAAAAGAAACTTAATGAGGCTTCTTAAATTTCCCAGTGGACTCGTTGGACCATTGAGCCCCTATACAGGAAACCACTGATATGTTCTTACAGAATAGATGTTGTGACTACATATTTGTTATTGCATGTCCCATACTTAAATCTGTTAAATGTGATGTGTACCTGGTACATCAGTACACAGTACACCATCTTTAAAGATGGTACACGGCCACTTTGCCATGGAAAGGAGCAGTATCATATATATATATATCTGTCATTCATCAGTTTCTTCGGAGATTCACTCATGAGTACTGGGTCATGGCCAGCGACTGGGGTTGCATGGCTGTGTTGGCACCTGTGCAGTTCATGGGTGCAAACACTGGACCTTCAGAGACAGATAGATGGTGGGTAGAGGTTTCATCCTCGGCCTCAAGAAAGCTTGGAACTGCTGCAGCAAACCAGTGGACCTGAATTTGCTGACTTCTGAAGTTTTAAT
>JAJIBD010014222.1:0-27484 GCA_021461705.1 Cryptotis parvus
CCAACACTGCATCCCCTCATCCACCCTAAGCACCACATCTATGTGATAAGAAAGTTTTCGTATTTTATTGTGGCACTTTTCTGGATTCCAGCGGATTTTACTGTCCACGCTGATGTGGGCAGCCCTTTCCCGACTGCCCCAGGGAGCTGGAGAGCAGCTGTCAGCGACCCTCCCTGGGGCAATGCTGGGTGGACACTGACCAGCCCCTGCTGTGTCTCTTCCTTTGAGCTGGACGCTGACCAATACTTTTCTGTTAATAGTTGTCTCCAGAGAGGTTAGAGCAAATCGATTCGATTACAACTTTCTTAATCAGCCCTGATCATAGAGCCTGGTCTCCTGATTACATCTGAGCACTGCCCAAGTCAGGAGGTGCTCATGGGCTGCTGCTCAGAGCCCAACAAAACGCCCACATTTATACACTCCACTAGACTCCAGCAAAAAAGGGGCTCAGCCGGCCTCTCCCTGGCCCCCGTGACCGAATACGGGCCAGTCACGTGTTCTCGGGTCCTGGCAGCAGTGGCCCCTCTGCACCCCGCCTGTTTCCATATTTCACTGTGAGCCATATTTTATCCAGCACCATATTTTATTCTCTCTCCAGCATAACTGCGGTGGGTTGGTATTTTGTTATGTCAGAAACTTTGTTTTCTTGTTCACATGTTCTCTATAGCCCTTCCTCCCCGGTACCACAGAGCAGATTAATATTTAATCATTCCTTTTGCTGTAGCATGATGGGGGGGGTGTCTAGCTTTCTCCACCCAGCGAACAAAGATGTAGCGCTCTGAGCTGGCGTGCAAACGTGCTCACATCCCAGCCGCTCTCAGAGAGGGTCTCTGAATATGGTCTGAATATGCACAGCACCAACAACGCCAGAGCGGGGAGGGGGGCTGCCTCCCCTCACTTTGCTTTTGAGGGAGCTTGGCAGAAAAGGATTCCAGCTTGCCGGAAGTCACACAAAACGGGATGGGAGCCCAAGTCTGCAGCCCTGCCCTGGTCACCGTCAGAGCTGCCTTATCAGTAAGCTGGGGCTGCTGGTGTCCGTCTGAGGGCCCACGGGAAGGCGAGAGCGGGCTGAGCACAGGCCGAGCTCATTATGATGTGCGTGATGCCTGTTACTGTTCGGCAAACATCCTTCCACCCAATGTCTCATGGGCTGCCGAGTCAGGCTGATTTTTTTTTCTGTTGATCAAGGTCTTACACTTCACGGAGACAAGCAAGCATTTGATGATTCTAACCCAGCAATCTGCTCGCGCTTGGAACTGCCCCCCACATGCAACCACAAGAAAACCTGGCCCCGTTCTATTCTCCAAGACCACAGATAGGGCAGACTCTGCGGGGTCTGAGTCCCTATGTGACTCGGGTGAGTCCAGACTGTGGCCCTGCCCTGCCTCAGTTTCCCCCTTGGTTCACGGAGCTGAGCCCGAGGAAGGAGATGCAGGAAGGCTTGATTGATGCTTCATCAGGGCTGGAAAGGGCTGCGGAGAGGACCCGCACACTGTTATTTAAAGAACACTGATGGAAGAGCAGAGCTAGGTATTCAAATCGTCCTCGGAGGACTGACAAGGCAGCCAGCCGTTGTCGGGCATTTAGAGAGCTAATTCCTTGCTTGAGTATTTAAGGCCTTCGCAAAAGCTACATCCATCTTCCACGGTGGGGTGGGGGTGGGGGTTCCTGCCTCGTCCTGCTATCTAGAGATTATTTAGTGCTCTGATATTGACACCGCTTCTGTAGGAAGATTTAAAGATAAAAATGCAACGTATTCAAGTGCTGATCATTTTTCATTGTCACTTAGTGACGGTACAGCCTGGAGTCAATTGCTGCAGATTTATCTTTTGTGATATTGATTGTGTGCAAGTGTGCCCACGCTGTTTGCAAATACCTGCTGCCCTAGGGCCAGGGGCCCTCGCTGGCTGGGGGAGGGGGCACGTGCACAAGAACAGATGCTGGCCACTCCCTTCTCCCCTTGGCCTGTGGTCAGATCTTGCCAAGAAGGTACTGGACATCGGACCCTGATCATGCTGGCCATGAACTGCTGGAGAGAGGCCTGCAGCTTAATCACCGCCTGTGGTCCCCAGGGAGCGAGCGGTGGCGCGTCCCAAAGTCATTTGTATCCTGGAGCTTATGAAAAATGTGCAGAGCTGGAGTTTCCGACTCTGGGGGAGTTTGTCTCTTCCCTGAAGCTAGGACACAGATGCACAGCTTGGTTCTAGCCTCGCACGCGCTTCCCTCCTGAAGACGAGGCGTCCCAATGCCTCCCTGCCCTGGACACCACAGGGGGGCTTTGATAGGGCCCCTTCTCTATCACTGATGCCACAGTGGACGCTGCCTTCCCCAGATCCCTATGTGCTCTATCCCTGCAAAGAGCAAAGGGCTGGGCTGTGGGGTTCTTCCCACATGGGGGTCCTTGAAAAAGGCAAAGGGGGATCCGGAGCGATAGCCCAGCGGGTAGGGCGTTTGCCTTGCACGTGGCCGGCCTGTGCCGGCCTGGGTTTGATCCCCGGCATCCCATATGGTCCCCGAGCACCGCCAGGAGTAATTCCCCGAGTGCAGAGTCAGGGGTAACCCCTGAGCTTAGCCAGCGTGACCCAAAAAAAGCAAAAACAAAACAAACAGCAGAACAAGACAGGGGAGCTCAGGAGTCAATGCTGCGGAACGAGCGCAGGGTCTGGTCTGCGGCGGGGATGTGCTTCAGGACGCAGCCACACCCGCCCCAGTCCTCATGTAAACTTACAGCACAGGGCTGGAGCCACAGCACAGGCTGGAAGGCACGTGCCTGCCTTGCAAGTGCCTGTTCGGTTTGACTCCCACACCTCCATGATATATATGGCCCTCTGGGCCCCACCAGAAGCGAGCCCTGAGCACCTAGAGATGTGCCCCCCAGCCTCTAAAAATTAGAGTAGAACAAGGGGGCAAGTCCAACGGACCTCTGGACGTAGCCCCCAAACATTAAGGAAATGTTAGGGGCTAGAGAGGGAATACAGTACAGCGCTTGCCTTGCACACGCCCCTGCCTGGTTCAATCCCAGGCACTGCATGCGGGTTCCCTGAGACCGTCAGGAATGAACCTGAGCACAGAGGACTTCTGGGTGTGGCCCCAAAGCCAGGCAGTCCATCAATACTGGGCTTAATTTACAGTAGACTGAAACTAAAGAAGGGAAGTTCGCCCAGGACTCAGGAAGGTCAGATTCAAGACCTGAGCTGCCAATAGCTTCTTTGTTGATGCAGCTGGTAAACTTTGGAGACGTTCTCCCACCTATGAAATGGAAACAAGGTGATCTTTCACTAACCTCAGAGCGAACAGGGGGTCTGCAGAGATGACAGTTCGGCCTGTGACCTCACCGGGATGCAGGAAGATTAGGGCACCTACTTGTGCGGCCTCCGGGTGAATCACACCTAGAGATGCTCGGGGCTTGCTCCTGGCATCACTCAGGGATCACTCCTGACAACGCACAGGGGATCATATAAGGTGCCGGGAATCAAACCCGGGTTGCCGCGTGCAAGCCAAGCGCCCTGCCCACTGTGCTATCCCTCTGGCCCAGGTCTGATGAATTTTGGAGGACAACACTGAGTTCTGGACTTTAGGCCCAGAGGCCGCCTCTGGGCTGTACTCGCCACCCGGCTTACACAGTGACCCCACGTGCGTCCCTCACCAGCCCTGGCCCAGCCTCCCTGCCTGCCCTGCAGGTCCTCTCAGGCTGGGCAGTCAAGCAGGGGCCTGAGTCAGTGTCTTTCAGAGCACCAGGGCAATGGGCTGGAGCGACGGCACAGCAGGAAAAGCATTTGCCTTGCACGAGGAGACCCAGGTTCGATCCCCAACACCCCTTATGTCCCTCGAGCACTGGCAGCAACGATCCCTGAGCGCAGAGCCAGGAGTAAGCCCTGAGCATGGCTTGGTGGGACTCAGAAACAAAAAGATGGGGCCAGAGCAACAGTTCAGAGTGGAGGGCAAGGTGTGCCTTGCACAGGACCTGCCCAGGTTGGATCACTGACACCCCCTGAGGCTTCCCTGAGCAGCGCGAGGCGTGACCCCCAAACCAAAACCCAAATCAAAAGAACACCAGGGTGAAGAGCGGCAGCCCCAGGGGCTGTCCAGGTGGCTGGTGGGGGATGCCTCAGCATCTCTGCGCTCGCCCCAGCCCAGCTGCCTGCTGGTAAGGCAGGGGCTCCCACACTCCTCCCCACACCCCTAAACAGCACTTGCTCTGAGACGCAGCGACAGGCGCAGGTCCCTGAGCGCTGTGCTAGGACAGCGCGGTGCCCTGCTCGGAAACATCTGGGGTTTCTGAGACGGCCGGTCCCTCGCAGCCTGGCGCTGCCCCATCTCGAGTCACGCGGCTTCTCTGACGCTTCTCCGTCACCCCCCCCGCTCCGCCCCAGCCACACGCGCCGGGGTCTGCCCGCCAGCCCGGCCACTCTCAGACAGTGCCCCCCACTCATATGCTCATTTTAATTATTCCTGTTATTTTATTTGCCCACGGATTTGGTCGGGCTGCCCATTTTTCTGTTAACAGTTTGTCATATGTTCCCAACAGTGTCACCGAGGCCGCCCGCCCCCACCCGCCCCGCCCTGCTCTCCTCTACTCCAGCGACGCCCGCTCTGCTGTTGGGGGTGTCGATCTCTTCATCCATGCATGCTGTCCCTCCGTCTCCCCTGAGTTCAGCCATTCCTCCTCCCTGGCGCATCTCATTAAACTTTCAGTTCCAGCTAAGCGGGCCGAAAGGCCAGATCTCGTCCTTGTCCTCGGGACCAGCCTCCACAGGTGTGTGAGACGATGACCTCTCTCCCCACGCTCTGCTCCAGGGCTCCTGATGGACAGGTGGGGGAAACTGAGGCCAGGAAAGGGAAGAATGAGCTGGAAAAGGTCACAAGATCTGTGTGTGCGCGTGTGTATGTGTGAAAGTGTGTATGCATGCATGTGTGAGTGTGTGCGTGCGGTTGTGTGTGTGTGTTTGACTTGGTTATCGGGGTGCTTCCTGGCGGTGTTGTTTAGGGGAGCATGTGGTCCCCGGCCGCCCTTGTACAAAGTGCTCTTTGTGTGTCCTTGGTGCTCTCTGTCCCCAAAGAGGTTGGTTTTTTGGGGTTTTTTGGGGGGGGGGGTCACACCCAGCGACGCTCAGATGCTCAGGGGTTACTCCTGGCTCTTCACTCAGGAATTACTCCTGGCAGTGCTCGGGGACCATATGGGATGCCGGGGATCGAACCTGGGTCGGTTGCGTGCAAGGCAAATGCCCTACCCCACTGTGCTATCACTCCAACCCCCACAGTTTTTTATTTTGTTTTGACGGACCACACCTGGTGGTGCTGAGGCTTGCTTCTGGTTCTGTGCACGGGGATCACTCCTGGCCATTCCCGGGGTCTGCAGGGGCAGGGACTGGACCCAGCGGTTAGGTATAAGGCAAACATCCTCCCCACTGCTCTCTCTCTCTCTCATGGATCCCAGAGATCTTTGTTATTTTTAAGACTGTTTGACCTTTTAGTTATAAAATCAAATTTAATAAAACACATCATTGGATTTTATTGGCTAAAAGGATGCACATTTCTGTCATGATTAATTAAGGTCATGGAACCGGAGCATTTGCCTTAGTCCCAGTTGGATGCTGTTTACTGAGCGCCAGGCAGAAGGGGGTCACCAGGGGGAAGGGGCAGGTCTCTGTCCATCCCTCCCTGTCACGGGTGGACACGCTGAGAAAGCTCAGACACAGAAAGGTTCAGAAATTGCTTCACAATCGCACAGCAAACCCCAGGCAAAGCCAGGTCCAAAGCCGTCTCTGGAACCTGGCGCCATTTGAGACGGGGCATTGGAAGGGTGGTGAGGAAGAAGATGCTTCAGAAGAAGAGTCCTGAAGAAACAACCACGAAGCCTCTGGGGACGCCTGCAAGGAAGTCCAGGGCTGGGCCCCCGGCGGCTTCTCTGTCCTCACTCCGCGCTGGACATGGGGCTGAGCCTTGATCATCACTGCAGCCGGGCCGGGCCAGGGAACGCATCCAGGGCTGGGACTTGGTCATCACGCAGCTGAGCTGGGCCAGGAAGCAGCGTCCAGGGCTGGGACTTGGTCATCACTGCAGCTGAGCTGGGCCAGGGAACGTGTCTAGGGCTGAGACTTGGTCATCACTGCAGCTGGGCTGGGCCAGGGAGCCGCGCCCAGGGCTGAGCCTTGGTCATCACGCAGCTAGGCCAGGCCAGGAAACACATCCAGGGCTGAGACTTGGTCATCACTGCAGCTGGGCTGGGCCAGGGAACGCGCCCAGGGCTGAGCCTTGGTCATCACGCAGCTGGGCCAGGCCAGGGAACGCGTCCAGGGCTGAGCCTTGGTCATCACGCAGCTGGGCCAGGCCAGGAAATGCGTCCAGGAACACCAAGTGCTTCACAGGGAAGCGGGAGAGCCTCATCAGCGAAGAGCAGCACAGAACCTGCCGTGATGCTCCTGAGGGCGTTGGCATCAGCCCTAAAGCTTCTGCCTCTGACCAAGAGGCTCAGAAGAGGCTTAGGAGAACCAACTGCCTTGCCCAGGGCAGCAAGGCCAGAAGTTGCCCTGTCCCAGCATTCGCCAAGGGTCCAGGGACCTGCAGCTCCTCAATGCTTTCCTCCACGTGACCTTCACACCCAGCCCAAACCAGAGGGCTGCGGCCTGTTGCTATGACCACGTTCTGCAGGAGAGAGTCTCAGGGAGGCTAAGTAATTCTCCCAAGGTCACGCAGCTAGGAAGAGCTGACGTCTGCACGCAAAATGCTGCTGGCTGACTCCGACATGCTTTCAGCTCGGTTGCAGATGGACCATCTTGTTCTCTGACCCATGCACTTGAAACCCCAAGGGCTCATCACCCCGGGAGCCAGCCCCTGCCCAGCACTGGCTGTGGGGGTCCGAGTGCCTGGACATGGCGCAGCTCAGCTCACTTTTCCCGTTCACCCCTTAACTGCGTCTCCAAACTCTCTCACTCCCGTCACTGCTTCTCACTGCTGAGGAGCTGCTGCTTCTGGGCACTCTTGGGAGTGGGAAAGGTGGGACCAAACCTTCCCAGGACAGTACAGCGAGTGCCATCTGGCAGGTGTGAGGCCGAGAGTTGGATCCCTGCACTGACCCACATGAGAGCCGGGACCTCAGTAGCTGTTACTGGGACTCCTGGGACCACCACAGCCGGGTCATCTCTGGCCTGAGACACTCTTCTGGGACCAGCATGCAGGGCACTGCGGTGGGCGCTCAGGCAACACCAGTGAGCAGATTCTCTATCTCCCCAAGCAGACAGGAAGGGGCGTCTGCTGGCAAGGAAGGAGTGGACAGTCCAGTGTCCGAGTTCCCAGAGCTGGGAGCTTTCCAGGAGCAGCAGTTGTTGGCCCAGAGGCCCCCCCAGGCTGCCTCCGGTCACCCTACAGGGCTGCGCTCCCGGCCTTCGGGTCCCAGAAGATGAAATCCAGGCTCCCAACAGCCAGGAGGACCCCCAGGGGTCCCACCCACTCCACAAGGACCTGCCCCGAGGGTGGGCCTGGGTCCAGCAGGGGACTCCGTGGTCCCTGGGGGTGGCACCAGACCGAGTGCTGGCCAGGAGTCCTTGCCACGTGCCCCGTCAGCCCCGTCCCCGCTGCCCTGTAGGGCCCCGAGCTCTGCCAGCAGGTCTCCACATTGCCCCTCAGGGAACTGCCCGTTTTAGACTCGCCTCCCAATTGAATTTGTCTTTCTCCCTCCAAGCCAAACCTTATTTGGTTATTTTCCACCAATTGCTTGAAGCCCCCTCGGAGGCAGCTGCCTCCCTTCCCTGGGCCTCCTTGGCGAGCGGCACCTCCCAAATCAGGATCTTATGCAAATTTCATTAGTTGCTGTTTACTCCAGCCTCCGGAAGTTATTAAAGACACAGCAAGGCAAACACCCGTCCACAGAGCTGTGACGAGGCCCTGTCATACTCGGGAGTGGGGGCAGGCCACAGAGATGTGCACAAACCCTTTTCCAGACTAAGGCTCCCGCCGCCCTGACTGGGACGTCTATCTGGGGAACGCTTCGTAAGAGATGATGGCAAACGATTTAATAAATCTGATTCATAGTATAGCAGGAAGGGTCCTTGCCTGGCACATGGCTGACATGGGATTGATCCCCAGCATCCCATAGGGTTCCCCAAGCACCTCTAAGAGTGATCCCTGAGCGCAGAGCTAAGAGTAAACCCTAAGCAATGCCAGGTGTGGCGCAGAAACAAACAAATCTGATTCTACGGTTCCCCAAAGCACGCCCTCATCTGTGCTCACGGCAGGAAGGGAGCAAACACAGGACCTGCTGGGGTCTAGAGAAACGCGGCGTGGAGCCCGGGACCTGCTGAGACTCTCTCTGGACTCTCTCTCGACTCTCTCTCGACTCTCTCTGGCCCCGCGGGCCCCACAGGACACCATGCACTAAATTCTTGGTGCATCCAGGCATCACTTTCACCTGGAAGAAGGAGCAGGAAGACGGTCTCTGCTCTCAGGCACCTCATCGGCCGACCGGAGGCGAGAACATTCCTCGTGCAGAGCAGGCAGAGTCAGATTCTGCTGAGACGCCGCTGGGGACAGGCTGTGTTTGGGCTGTTCACGCACAGCCCACAGCGTATGGCCGGGAGTTACGGCCTGTGCAGAGGATGAATGGGCACAAGTCTGCGAGCACCAGGGCGCTGCCCCTCTGGGCACTTCACTGAGTTTTCATCTCCGCCCTCTCTCTCTCTCTCTCTCTCTCTCTCTCTCTCTCTCTCTCTCTCTCTCTCTCTTTTATTATTATTATTATTTGCTTTTTGGGTCACACCTGGCAATACTCAGGTGTTACTCCTGGCTCTGCACTCAGGAATTACTCCTGGCAGTGCTCGGGGGACCATATGGGATGCCGGGGATCGAACCCAGGTCAGCTGTGTGCAAGGCAAATGCCCTCCCCGCTGTGCTATCGCTCCGGTCCTCTCTCTCCTTCTTTTGGCTTTTTGGGTTACCCTCAGCAATGCTCAGGGGCTACTTCTGACTCTGCACTCAGGAATTACTCCTGGCCATGCCTGGGGGACCCTATCGGATGCCCGAACAGAACCTGGGTCCGCCACAAGGTCAGCCCTCCCCGCAGGACTATCGCTCCTGCCCTGCTACTCTTTCTTTAACCCTCAGCTCAGCCAGCCTTTGACTACAGCAGCAGCCAGTAGCGAACATGCCTCTGACACGGGAGAGTCTCCGTGATGTCACAGTAAGCAAGCAAGGCGAGAGGCTCCGGCTCGCACGCCGCAGAGCTCTCCCTCGGCCTTCTCCGAGCAGGCACGAAGCCCACAGTGGATGCAGAGCTCTCAGGGGCAGGGCCAGACTTAGGGGAACATGAATGCTCCAGCCTCAGTGCTCACACACAGGCGCACACCGGCTCCGGTGCCGGGGAGTCCCAAAGGGCAGTGCCACGAGGGCTGTGCTCTGTGCAGAGCGGGCCTCCGCGCCTGGGAGGCAGCACTTGAGTCTGCCGCAGGGGTCTGTCCTCGGCCCGCTCCCTGCTTCCCGGCCCCAGTGCTGAGAAATGAGCCTCGAAACCCTGTGTCCAGTGTTGAAACCAAACCCATGCTGGCCAGAAGCCTGTAACGAACAGGAGGAAAAGAACATGGGACGGAGCAATAGTACAGCGGGGAGGGCGTTTGCCTTGCAAGTAGCCAACCTGAGATCCATCCCGGCATCCCATATGGTCCCCGAGCACCGCCAGGAGAAATTCCTGAGCGCAGAGCCAGGAGTAACCCCTGAGCATTGCCAGATGTGGCCCCCAAATGAAACATCAGAAATGAAAGAACCAACAACAGGGTCCCCTCCCTGGGGGTGGCAGGAAGCTGGACACGACCCGGCAGTGTTACGGGACTGGCCCTGGTGGAGCAGCCATGACCCCCTGCTCACCCCATCTCTCAGCACTGTCCGGGAGCCGCGAGTGACCAGACTTTGGCTTCAGTGGTATCACTGCCGGCTCATCAACGAAGAAAATTCAAGAGAATGTTCTGTGACACGGCGTCTATGGTCTGGCCCATTCACAGGTGCTGGGCACCCTGACCAGAGGCCTGGGCACTCCCGAGCACCGCAGGGGCACCAGCACTGACCCGCTGGCTCTGGGGCCTGAGAATGGCGCCAAGTCCCTGAGCCCTGCTCAGGAGCCCAAAGGAGCAAGGGGAGAGACCGAGGCCCCGTGCCTGGGAGCTCTGTGCTCTCCTGCGTCCGAGGCTCCCTGGACAGCCTGGCTGAGGGTGTCTGGCAGCTCTGCGCTCTACGTCCGAGGGTCCCTGACAGCCAGGCTGATGGGAGCCCCGTTATAGCCCGTTACACCCTGTTACACCGTTACAACCCATTACAGCCCCATTACAGCCCGTTACAGTCCCATTACAGCCCCGTTACACCCTATTACACCCCATTACAGCCTGTTACAGCCCCGTTACAGTCCGTTACAGCCTGTTACAGCCCATTACAGCCCCGTTACAGCCCATTACAGCCCCGTTACACCCTGTTACACCAGTTACAGCCCCATTACAGCCCGTTACAGTCCCGTTACATCCTGTTACAGTCCGTTACAGCCTATTACAGACCCGTTACAGCCCGTTACAGCCCTATTACACCCTGTTACACCCCATTACAGCCTGTTACAGCCCGTTACAGTCCATTACAGCCCATTACAGCCCTGTTACAGTCCTGTTACAGCCTGTTACAGCCCGTTACAGCCCATTACAGACCCGTTACAGCCCATTACAGCCCCGTTAACCCTGTGACACCCCATTACAGCCCATTACAGCCTCATTACAGCCCGTTACAGTCCCATTACAGCCTGTTATAGCCCATTACAGCCCTGTTACAGCCCATTACAGACCCGTTACAGGCCCGTTACAGCCCATTACAGCCCCGTTACACCCGTTACAGCCCATTACACCCTGTTACAGCCCGTTACACCCCATTACAGCCCTGTTACACCCAGTTACAGCCCCTTTTTACAGTCCCGTTACATCCCATTACAGCCCTGTTACAGTCCCATTACACCCCGTTACAGCCCTGTTACAGCCCAGTTACAACCCGTTACAGCCCCATTACAGCCCGTTACACACCCATTACAGCCCCGTTACAACCCATTACAGCCCATTACAACCCCATTACAGCACTGTTACACCCCGTTACAGCCCAGTTAGAGCCCGTTACAGCCTCATTACAGCCCATTAGAACCCTGTTACAGCCCGTTTCAGCCCGTTACAGCCCTGGCGGGGGCAGTAACCAGAAAGTGGGGGTCTTGAGCGGCAACTGTTAGGGTCCCTCACCTTCAGTCTGCCCAGGGCCTGGGCTGGCGGCCCTGGGTTAGGGTCCAGCGTGGGCACAGGTGGGCAGTATTGGAGGGAAGCCGGCTGGCAGCTGGTGCCCCTTCCCGCGGGGCTGTGGGCTGTGAGTGTGCCCGTCCTGCTCACTTAGCCCATCCAGCACGCAGCAGGCCAGTCGCGTACATGGCCCAGCAGCCAGTCCTTGCTCGGGGCACCCACCAAAGAACAGACTGTCAGTGTGAGGACTGGGAGGTGGATGAAACGTGCCAGGTCCTGAGGTGGGGCCCTGGGTAGCCGCCGGAGGAGCGCCCAGGCCCCCTCTGGGCTATTTCTGCTACGTTCACATTCTCCTGCGTTTCCGGCCGCAGTGGCAGCCGCTATCCTTTTCCCAAAATACTAAGTAGGTTAGGTGATTCCTCCAGGGCTGGGTGCTTCCGGGCTGTGCTGACGCTGGATCCAGGCGAGGGCTGCCTCGTTCCACCTTCCTCCCTGCTCAGCCTCCCCAGGCCAGGGACAAGGCCGGAGGGTCCTGGCTGCCCCACCCGCAGGGGCTCTGGCGGGACAGGCTGGAAGCCTGCATGGAGGGCGTGAACCCCGCAGGAACAGCGACAGCAACGTGAATTTCTCTGGGCATCAGCCCAGCATTGGCCGCGTTAATTCCTCATTTTTATCCGTCTTCCTCGGCTCCCATCGTGGCCAGTCCTTGGGAATTTCAGCTGGCCTGGACGGGGAGCGGGGTGGGCTACTCGCCCCTTCTCACCTTCTCGGGACTCTCGGCTCCTCCAGCCTCCCCTTTCGCACAGTCGGGAGGGGGACTCAGAGACCACCCAGGCCACACGGGTTTACTGGGCGCACCAGTGACCCGTTGCTTGGGGTTTGTGCTCTCTGACTTCCTTCCCTGTGCCCTCTCCCCAGCCGCCTGCCGAGACGCGGCCCTTGGTTTCCCAGGGTTTGGGAACAGCCCATCTGCAGCCAGACAGCTGGGTCCATGTGCCGCGGTGTCGGGCGCCAGGGGTTCCCGCTGCGGACACAGGAGAGCAGAAGGCAGCAGCCCCGGGGCCGGCCCACCTCCAAGCTCACCCACGGAGACCCAGGCCCAAGCGCCAAGTCCTGGCAGAGAAGGCGAGCAAGGAAGGAAGTGAGAGCCGAGACCCCGGCTGGCGGAGCTGAGACCGGTTTTCAGCAATCGATAAGTTCGCTGCAATCAGCAAATCCTATTCCAGCCTCTGCTGGGCAAGCCCCCCAAAATAAAGCCAGTGGTTTTGGGCGTGACCCTTCCCGGGCTGCACCCTGGGCTAAGTGCAGTCTCTCCAGGGCAGGATTTCCTCGGCCCTGCCAGCAAGGCCCCGGGGCTGGAGAGGGGCACTGTGGGCAGGCAGTGCCCTGCTGCCCCACCACAGCACCAGCCCGGCCAGCCGCGCTGCAGCTCAGAGGGTGCAGCTCTCCCATCATCGTCATGTGAACAATTTAACCCAGGGCGGGCTTGGCTGTGCAAGCCATGGCTGCGGCGCTGTGAGACCCCAGACCTAAGGCCGACAGGGACAACAGAAGTTTGGGGCGGCTGGAGGGGCGGGGCAGGCCCACAATCAGATGCCGGCCCCCACCTGGGAATCAACCCGACACCCCAAGGGCTAAGGGCAAGGGGGACGGATGCTAGATCTCCCCCCGGGAATGTGCATTTCTGAAAGCTGGCCCCGAGACCCCCCACGTGTGGATCCTTCTGGCTGCTCCGGCTGCTGCCAACAGGCCGCGGGGGCCCCGGGTGCATGGAGGAACGGCCAGCACTGTGACGGCAAGGAACACCCCCTTTCCAGTTCTCTTCCAGCCTTCCGGGACAGCAGAAGGGAAACTTCTGTCTCGGGGTTCAGGTTTCCCCCAGCCCCTGCCCCCATGCGAACTGCGCCGCGGACACCCGCGCCTGTGCCATCTGGATGCCTTCCGCTTTCCTTCCACTGTTTTAAGATGTTGTGGGGCCACTCCGGCGGTGCCGGGGTCGGGAGCACGGCCATGCCAGGGATCGAGCCTGGGGCCTCACACACAAGGTCTCCACCTGCATTTATATTCACGTGGCTTCTGTGTCTGTTCACACGGTCGCCGTTTCCTCGGTCACGGAGGGTCGGGCAGGGAAAGGCAGCAGGTAAAGGTGCGGGCAGGAGCCACAGAGGCAGAGGGGAGCGGCAGAGCTACGACCCCCTACCCGTGAAAACGACCGGCGCCTAGCTGGGGTGAGTGGGGAAGGCCCAAGAAGGCCTTTTGTGAGAAGTGCACAGGGAAGCCGCCATTGACAGCCAGTTTGGCAGGTCACAATATACAAAATAGCATCACCTGATCACTTGATCCCGCCTATTCATCGATTTGCTCGAGCAGGCGCCAGTAACATTTCCATTGGACCCTATCACGTGCCAATGTAGCCCAATGGCATCTGGTTGATTCAGGAATATGAAGAGCCTCAAACCGTTCCTTCAGGGTCTTAACAAGGAAGTCTGACCATCTTGTAGGTGGGCGGCCACGTGATCTTTTGACATCCCGTGGGATCCAGTCGGTAACGGCTCTAGTCCAACGGTTGTCTCCAAATCGCATTACATGTCCAGCCCATCTGATTTTCGATGCCTTGGCAAACGAGACAGCGTCCCTGATTCTGGAATAGCGACGGAGGTCAGAACTCCGGATTCCTTCACTCACTTGAGTGAGGCGTGATATTCCAAGCATAGCTCTTTCGATTCCTCTCTGGGAGACCCGAATAGCATTCTCGTCCTGCTTTCGTAGGGCCCAGGTCTCTGAGGTGTATGTTAATGCAGGGAGAACGGTGGAGTCTAAGAGATGTGTCCGGAGCTGGAGGTTCTTTGTCCTTTTAGCTATTTCTTCGATGCCTTTGAAGGCATTCCATGCCGCCTCTCTTCCTCCTGCACAGCTCAGGTTTTAGGTCGTTCATCATGTTGATTTCTCGACCTAGGTACACATAACTGCTGCATTCAGAGATGTTTGTTCCATTGAGAGTGAATGGGGCCTCTGGAACTAGTTCATTCTTCGTGAACATAGTTTTCTTTAGATTCAGCTGTAGACCTATCTTTCCACATTCCGGTCGAAGTCAGCCAGCATTTGTGCCGCTTGGCTAATGTTTGGTGTTGTTAGAACGATGTCATCAGGGGCCGGAGTGATAGCCCAGCGGCAGGGCGTTTGCCTTGCATGCGGCCGGCCTGTGCCCGGCCGGGTTCGATCCCCCGGCATTCCATATGGTCCCCGAGCACCGCCAGGAGTAATTCCTGAGCAAAGAGCCAGAAGTAACCCCTGAGCACCGCCGGGTGTGGCCCAAAAAGCAAAAAAAAAAAAAAAAAAAAAAAAAAGAACGATGTCATCAGCGAAGCAGAGGTGGTGTAGTTGCCGACCATCTGTCTTAACTTCCATTCCTTCCCATTCTAATTGTTGCATGATGTTCTCGAGGGTGGCGCTGAAGAGTTTTGGTGAAATGGTATCACCCTGTCGAACCCCTCTTTTCACATTAATGATCACATTCTTTGTAGAATGGTGAGATCCTATGGTGAATCCGTAATACAGCTCACGAAGGATTTTGATGTATTGGGTTTGAACACCCTATAAAATAGCATGTCAATAAAAAAAAATTAACGCACTTTTTCTTCCAAAAGCCGTGCACAGAGAGGCTGGCGTGATAGCACAGCGGGGACGGCATTTGCCTTGCACTCGGCCGACCCAGGTTCGATCCCTGGCATCCCATATGGTTCCCCGAACACCACCAGGAGAGATTGTTGAGTGCAGAGCCAAGAATAAGCCCTGAACATCGCCGGGTGTGGCCCCAAAACCAAAGGTAAAAATGAAAAGATACAAAGTCTGCAATATTAGTCAGACGCAGACGAGCATGAAGCTTTGCTGCTTCAGGAAGTGGAGTCCGGGTGCGTGCAGGGATGGGAGGGACCAGAATCCACATGTGTTGGGGTCAGGCGCGGGACCGCAGAGTGGAGGGGCGGGAACTCTGAGTGAGCACACCCCTTCTCCACGGCCCTGCACAGCACCCCCCAATCGCTGCCCAGAGCCTCTGCACCTCGCCTGGAGTCACCTCCTCAGGCCACTATGGAGATGGGCAGGAAGACAGTTTGGATCTGCGACTCTATGGGGCAGAATATCTCACCGTGTATTCTGATAGCTGGTGTAAATACTTTTCTCTCATGCTACCACGATCATCGTGGGACTAGACAGATCTTACCAGTATTTTTACCTGGCTACGTTGGATCTCTAAGTATAATCTAGTTATAATTAGACCAGAGAGAAATGCTGTTTGCCTCCAAGGAAGCAAGCGTGGCTCTCTAATAAGTCTAAAGGCTAATATACAAAACAACTATGAAGTAGACACAAGGATCTTATGAAGGCCTGGGGAAATATAACCTGGCTGTAGACTATCCATTGGTACAGAGGCATGCCTGTGTATTCTGAGACAGTTCATCTCAGATGCCCTCCCCCCATCTGCCTAGGGCCTGCAGGAAAACCAAGGGCCCAGCAGCCTTGACTGGGGCAATATTAACATTTCAGTGGGTGAGGTCCTGGCTAAAGCATACCGGAGGGAAATCGACCCTAACTGCTATATGCTGGTTGATGTGGGCCGGTCAGGGCTGAAGAGATATAAAGCCTGCTCTCTTCCACACCTTCTCTCTCTTCCTCTTCACTCTCTGCCTCTGCTCTCCTCCTGTCCGTTCTCTTCCCTGTTGGGCCTAAGCACACGGTAGTGGCCATCGTGGCCCAGGATTCTAAACCTACAAGTGGCCGGGCCCAGCCAGGAACCTAAAGTCTGGGGTTTTCCTGTTGCTGGCTTGTGCAGCAGACCTAGTGTGAGTGAAGACTTACTGGATCCGTGAGTCCTTCTCTGTCCCTGCTCCCGGATTTTGTAGGGGGAACCCAGAGTTCTCCGACACCCAATCACCTGGTAGGTGGACCCCACTTCCAAGAGGGGGTACAGGGTGCAGAGCGCTGAGCGTGGCTTTGCATGTGGGAGGTGCAGGCTCCACCCCCACCCCACCTCGCCCTGCTGGGAGGGGACCCTCCAGTTCTGTGCCAGGAATAGCCCCAAGCACCGAGGGTGTGGCCCAAAAAACTAATAGATAAAAGCAATTGAATCATAGCATTTAAGTGGCTGGATCCAATCCCACATGAATTCCATCTTAATAAAGCTGCTTTTAATAAGGCCCAGAGTGAAGACCGTTTGCCGTGAAGACCCCTGGAGGCACCTGTCCCCAGGTGCAGGCTGAGGCGTGAGGTTGGTCTCAGCTGCCCGCAGCAGTCTGGCCCGGCGCCCCTGGGTCCCACGGGTCACTGCTGCCGTCTCTGCCAGCTGCCCGCCCCTGAGCTACCAGACATCACAGGGACCTTGGAGTCACGCCGCCCAGGGATGGGACAGGACTGCCACCCTTGGGTCTGATTCTTTTCCTTCTCCGGAGTGTAGACTAAGGAAATGCAGAGAAGCCAGGCCAGATGCAGAGAAACGTGCAGACAACGCCGGTTCCTGCGCATGTGTGCTGGGAATCTCAGGCAGCAGAGGGGTGCCCCAGGGCCTGGCCGCAGCTGCCCCCACCCTAGGGTGCCCCAGGGCCTGGCCGCAGCTGCCCCCACCCCAGGGTACTTATCTCCCAGCAGGTGTGAGTGGAGACTCACTGGCCAGCCCCATCTCAGGTCTTGGCTAAACTGGGACTTTCTCCAGCTGTCTCACACGCTTTGCTGGTGCCCACAGGAAGCAGGATTCATCGTCCTCCTGGTTCTGGATGGATGGTGCCAACACAGGGGCTGATGTGGTCCAGCTGGCACGAAGGCAGACGAGCTGCCTCATTAGCTGATGATCATCATAATTAATAGCAGACATTTATCGGCCCCTCGGAACGTGCCAGGCTGGGTCTCTCACGAACATGCCCACCTCGTCTCACTGGCTCTTCTGCCCAACCTCTGAGATGGACGCTGCCCCATGCCATGCCAGGGGAAACTGAGACACAGACCGTGGAAGGAGTCCACGGCTGATGTCTGAGTAGGGTCCATCTACACCATCGCCCGTGTCTTCCCTGTAGGCGGCGGGAAGACATAGGTCCACCGTGTTACTTCCTGAAGGACACGGATTGTTGGGGCTGTTTGGCGTCCCCAGATCACGTTTGGGGCCAGCAACTGTCCCCTCTGGTCGATGAACAAAGAGCCACGAGTACAGTTTAGAAAATCCAAGGCTTTGCTACTCAACTCCACACCAACTCCCAACACACCTTCCAGCTCTACTCCACACCAACTCCCAACACACACTGCCACTCCAGATCCGCCGATTGCCTCCCTGACCCCCCAAACTGCAAGAGATTTATCGTATGCCAAGGCTGGGGCAGGGGCGTAACTAAAGACAAAAACTGGCTTCCTCTTACACAGCAAATTCCCCAGGAGGATCACGCCTCTGCTTCCCAAGGTTAAGGCAGAGCATTGCTCTTCTCTCCTAGGCTAGTAAATAATCATTTCAATAATATTTCTAGACACTTGTCTTCCCATTGTTCATCAATTTGCTTGAGTGGACACCAGTAACATCTTCATTCGTGGGAATGAGATCCATTATTGTTACTGTTTTGGGCATATCTAATACACCACGGGTAACTTGCCAGGCTCTGCTATGGCTCTGGGTTCACCCCAGGGGGCCCAGTCTTTTTATATGTCAGACCATCAGCCATCCAGGGCCCACAGGGCAGAGCCCTAAGTGTGGACAAGCCTGTCTCCTGTCTGCCACCTGCCAATGCAGCCAGGCACCACAACCACACCTGCAACACCTTGAGGGGCAGAATAATTAAACAGGAATAGCCAATAGCATTGGGTTTAAAAAATTTCACAGAGAAACCTTTAAAAAAATATAGAAAAAGTGCCAAGAGACCGAAAAACACATAGCAGAAACACTATCTGTACTTCTTTATTCATCTCTGCGCTATTCACTATAGCTAGAATCTGGAAACAACCTAAATGCCCGAGAACAGAGGGCTGGCTAAAGAAACTGTGGTTCATCTACACTATGGAATACTATGCGGCTGTCAGAAAAGATGAAATTATGAAATTTACCTGCAAATGGATGGACATGGAGACTATCATGCTGAGTGAAATTAGTCAGAAGGAAAAGGACAGATATAGAATGACTGCATTCATTAATACGACATAAATAGATACCAGTGTTTTACTAAATGTGGGAAATGGTAATGGCAGATTAAAACTCACCATTGAATATACACAAAGAGACTTAAGTGATAAACTCTAAATACCTGCAGGACTAGCCACAATGTGTAAAATAAGAGGGAGAGATGCAGAGACAGAGAGAGAGACAGAGAGAGAAAGAGAGGAAACTGGGGTACCTGCTATTAAGGCAGCCTGGGGGTGGGTGGGGGTGGGGTACATTGGTGGTGGAAATGGGGCACTGGTGGAGGGATGGGTGCTGGTATACTGTATTACCAAGAACCAATTATGAACACCTTTGTAATTGTATGTTTCACGGTGGTATAATAAAAAATTAAAAAAATATATATAGAAAAAGTGAAATCATCACCTTATTGATAAAAAAACCCCTAAAGTTTAATAGTCATTGAAGGGGTAACAACCACTTGCAATCTACATTTAAAAGTTGGGGGCCGGAGCGATAGCCCAGCGGGTAGGGCGTTTGCCTTGCACGCAGCTGGCCCATGCTGGCCATGGGGAGTTTGATCCCTACTTCCTATATGGTCCCCCGAGCACCACCAGGAGTGATTCCTGAGTGCAGAGCCAGGAGGAACCCCTGAGCATCGCTGGGTGTGACCCAAAAAAGAAAAAAAAAACTACATTTAAAAGTAAGCTGATCCGTTAAAAGTATCATTTAAAAGTAACTATTTAGGGGCCGGAGCATAGCCCAGCGGGGGTAGGCGAGCACCGCCAGGAGTAATTCCTGAGTGCAGAGCCAGGAGTAGCCCCTGAGTATTGCCGGGTGTGACCCAAAAAGGCAAAAACAAACAAAAAAACAAACAAAAAAAAAAGTAACTATTTAAAAGTAACTTTATATTTCTAGTATCTGTACAAACACAGTAAGAGAGACAGGCATATACAACAAATATATAGGGTGGTCTTTCTGGGGAGAGCAAGTCATATATGATACAAACTATGCCTCCCCAGACTGACCACTTCCATCCCCTAAGGGTTCTGTCTCCAACCACTACAGTCTTGCTCTGCTCCAAGGCAGGTCCTAAGCGCCTGCTGCAAGGCAATTCACAGCTCATCATGGGTCAGGACAGTTTTGCTCTAAATGTTGTCCTATATCGGCCGGGAGACTCTTTTCCCGTTACCATTCAGACCCTCCTTTTATGAGGTATGAGGAATTAGATTCACTCTAAATGATACTGAGGCTTAGAGTTGGAAAATACGGTGGAAACCCAGGAGTAAATAATTTAGAGTTAAACAACTCCGACTGCACTGCCAGACCATCTTTTGTGCTTACCCAGAGCAAATCCCTGAGCATAAGCATATGCAGAAGGCTTGTAGGAAGGAAAGAAACAAAGCTCAGCAGTCAGAAGCCTGGGGCTAGCAAGTGAGCCAGCAATGGATGACGGATGACCTCAGGGAGGATGGGGGCGGAGGGGGCCTCGAGCTCTCTGGGTGCAGGATCTCGGGGCATCCCTTCCCAGGGCCCAGGAGGTGGCCCTCAGACAACACCCGAGATTAAATATGTCCTTTCTGGACACGGCGGGTGGGAAACTCAGTCTAAGGAAGTTCAGGGACTTGCCACAGGAGTAGGTGGGAGAGTGGGGTCCAACCCCACAGCTCGTGACACCAGGGACTTGCTACAGCTCCTCGTGGTGGCGGAGTGACACAGTCCTGCTTCCCGCCCGGCAGTCCCGACAAGCCCAGCTGGGGACAGCGGCTGAGCCAATCAGCTGCTCCCAGTGTCCCCTGTCCCCCGTCTCCCCTGCAGCCCTGAGGGCTCTGGGCTCCCTCGGAATGTCCAGACTGTGGTGGCCTGAGCACAGGAGAGGGCCGTGGGGCAGGGGAGCCGGAAGGCACCTCCTGGGACCCCCTGCTCACAGGTGGGGACACTGAGGCCATCGCAGGAGAAAAGTCTGGGTGGTCCTTGCAGAGAGGAGGGAGCTGGGAGACCTCGACGCCCGCTTACTCTTTCCCCTCTGGGCCTGACCCTGGGTCCAGCCCTTCCTGACTGACAGCTGGGAGCAGAAAGCCAGGCCTGCGAAGGCATGAGCAAGAGCACCTGTTCCCAGACCCCGCGAGCTGTCCTCATCCTCAAAGGCAGGGGAGGGACTCGCCCGGGGGTCCCGCCTGGACTCTGGCCCCAAACCTGCCCACTCTCAGCCACCCTCCAGCTCCTGTCCCCGAACAGCCGGTAGCTCCAAGCCCAACCACCATGGACAGTGTCCACCTGCCATTCTCCTGCCCAGACCATCCAGACAGTGTCTACCTGCCGTTCTCCTGCCCAACCATCATGGACAGTGTCCACCTGCCACTCTCCTGCCCACTTCTGCAGGCAGGCATTTTGTCACCTCAGTTCTCCTTGATTGTCTTTGCACACACACACATACACACACACACACACACACAGAGCAAACACACACAGACTAATGAGCTCTGTTTGAAGAACAATGCACACTCTTATTTCTTCTCTTTCTTTCTGTGTCCAGAAATTGGCAAGCTCTAGCTAGAGCAATTGCTATTGCTCTACTCCTGAGCACTAGCCCGGGCAGGGTCCGCGGCCGAGCCTGCAGCTGGGCTTCCCTTTTTCACAGCTGCAGAGTATTCCACCAGGCACAGTCACGCCAGGCTCAGCTCTGCTACTCCTGTGCGTTACCACAACGGCTGTGGTACCTGTCCTTGTCTGTCTGCAGATGGAAAGTGACAGATTCCCCAGACTCAGTTTCCCATCTGCCCCGGCCCTGAATTCCTAAACAGTCCAGGTTTCAGTGTCCAGTCCAGGCCCACTGAGAGACTCTCCAAGGCTGGGGCCACTTTTCCTGAACAGGCATCATCTGAGTTTCAACCATCCGGCCCTGGTCTCGGCCACACCCAGCCTGGCGCTCTGCGCACCTGCATGTCCAGATGGGGGAGGGCGGGAAAGCCAGGCCGGCAGGAGCCCCCCCACTCTGTTGGGACCAGAGGGCTCTTCGATCTGCAGCTGGGGGCTGGGGGCCCGGAAGCCGGCAGGGTGTTGGGGGGGTTGGAACCTCGGGCTGCGCTGGCACAGAGCAGGGAGGATCAGGCAAGGGTGGTCCCCAAGCACCATAGGGGTGGGCCCCGTGACTCAACCCTGCTTGGGAGAGCCCCTCCCACCAAAACAGCCAATCCTGAGCGCGCGGAGACGATGTATGGAAGGCGGGATCAGAACCCTGGGAGCACTTCCGGGCCGTGAGAGGTACTAATCGGCACCGGCGTGGGGTTCACCGAAGGTCTCAAGGCCCACAGGGCTGCGGCTTCCCGGGGCGGGGGGCCGCCTTCTCCCCAAAGGCGGGTCTTTGGGCCCCGCCTCCCTCTCTGGTTGCTGTTGGTGCGGCAGCAGCGAATTGCCGCTGGATCAGGAGCCAGCACGGCGCAGGCCCAGTCCAGGGCGGTGACACAGGAGCCCCGCCACCGCCTCCAACCTGCTCCGTGCTGGAGGAGCGTGCTCCCCAGACCCTGTGTACGCTGGCGACATCCCTGGCCGGCCCCGCCCTCCAAGCACCCACTGACCTTCAGCCTCTGCATCCCGTGTGGTTTCACAGAACCTCTTGATCTTGTCCTTTGGTCATGGAAGTAGTTTCTTACCACCGGCTGAGCCGCGCAAAATTCTCCGGGCAACTTAAAAGGCCACAATTGGGCAGGAGCCATAGTACGGCGGGGGAGGCCGTTTGCTGTGCAATAAGCCAACCCCGCATCCCATAGGGTTCCCTGAGCACCGCCAGGAGTAATTCCCTGAGTGCAGAGCCAGGAGTAACCCCCTGAGCATTGCCGGGTGTAACCCATAAAGCAAAAAATAAATGAATAGATAGCATGTGGGGCCTCGGACGCGGCTGGGGAAGCTGGAACTCCGCTTTCCCCAGGCTCAGCTGACCATGGGGCTCCCAGGAGGACAGATGGGTTTTGGGAGTGGGCCCATCACCTCTGGGGGGGTTCGGAAGCAGCCGGATGAGACTCGCCCACCACACTAGCCGCCACCTTCGCTGTCCGGACACTGGGATGCTACCTCATGACCAGATTAACAGAGCAAAACCAGTTCAAGCCCAGGTCACGCGCCATCAAAATAGTGGAAACAGTGATGTCCTTTAATGTACTGCATTCTACGATGTGCAGGAAAGTTTGGCAGGAGGGAGAGCTAGAGAGGAGAAAAAAGACATACAGAACCCGCCAAGTGGTTGAGGTGTGGGAGGGGGAGGAAGGTGGGGACATTGGTGATGGGAGATGGGTTTGGGTGGAGGGATGGGTGTTGGAACACTGTGGAACTGAAACTCTACATGAGCATCTTGCAATTGTATGTCTAAAAGTGGTGTAATAAAATTTGGGAAAAGAAAAAAAAGAATAAAGTATCACTTGTATCTGGAAGATGTGATAGATCCATCAGGGCGTCGAAGGGCAGTCATCTTGGTCTTATAGTTGGTGAAGGACAGGCGGGCAGTGCGAATACTTTTCCCGGCTTCTGCTGCATCTTCCAGTATTTCTGCTCTTCTGTCTTTGAGGTCTGCTTTTATCGCTTCTCTGCACTGTTTAGCAAGCTTGGACGTTAGCATTTGGTCTCCTGAGGCTCGCGCCTTGCCACGTTGGCGAATGAGCTCAAGAGTTTCTGAAGACAAGCGTCCTTTTGTGTCTTTCTCTCTCTCGGCATTCTTTGCACAATCATGGAGGTGCTGAACCAGTCGGTTGTATTCTTCATCGATGTCATCAATGATGGTATCTTCCCATGTTGCCGCAATGGTGCCAAAGAGTTCCCAGTTGGTGATCGTTCTGGGAGTTCTCTTCTTAAACTTTGCAGCTTTTTCTCCCCGTTGAGGGAAGTAGAATTTTGCACGAAGGAGACGGTGGTCCGATCCTGTGTGGAATTTGGGGACGACAGCAACATCGGTCAGACAAAACCGTCGATTGAAGATGATGTGGTCAATTTCATTGTGGAACTGTCCGCCAGGAGATTCCCATGTCCAACGTTTCGCTTCAGCCTTCTGAAACTGTGAGTTCCCATGAATAGTCTTGGTGGACATGATGAACTCAGATAGTCTCTCACCCTGTTCGCTCCATTCTAGGCCATGGGTCCCGATGTGGAGTTCTTCAGCCGATCTTCATCGATGAAGAATACAACTGACTGGTTCAGCACCTCCATGATTGTGCGAAGAATGCCGAGAGAGAGAAAGACACAAAAGGACGCTTTGTCTTCAGCCGATCTTCTCGGTCCTATCTTGGCATTAAAATCACCAACTATGATCTTGTAGAAGGTGTGATCTTTTTTATAGAACTCCTCCAATTCCATGTAGAATTTCTCAATTTCATCTTCTTTGTATGTGGATGTTGGTGCATAGACAATGAAGATAGAAATTGCTGGCAGGGCCACATCTCCTCAAGTGTAATCGTCCTATTCGGTTTGTTAGGCATTCAAATGAATCAATGTTGCCAGCCATGTTCGTGTTGACAAGGACACCAACGCCACCAATGCCTCTTTCATCACATGTTCCAAGGAACAATTCTTCTCCGGTGTCAAATACAGCATGATGCGACTGACGCCTCCTCGCCTCAGTCAGACCAATGATGTCGCATTTGATCTTTCTTGCTTGCAGCATCAGATCCTCAATATATGCTTCCGATGCCAGTGTACGTGCATTGAAAGTACAGACAGTCATTTTAGTTCTTCTTCGTTTTGGCAGCCTAGGACAGCCGTGAAATTTTATCAGGCACCTGCTTGTTTGCCTTTCTTATTGCTGCCGTATTAAGGGCTCTTTCGGGGTCAGGAAAATAAACATTTTTGTTACTGGATTTGGCATATCGAACACGCATCGGACAGCTTGCCAGGCTCTGCCATGCGGGCACTATATTCTCAGAAAGGCAATGGAGAAGATTATCCAGGACTTCTACTCAAATCTCTTTGATAGACACATCCACCTGCCCACATACCAAATTCCACAGGATGGATATGTCATTCCCAATGTTCTCCCTTCTGAAATCCGACATGCCATCTCATCGGTAAAGAAGGGAACAGCACCAGGCCCAGACAAAATCAGACCCGAACATCTGAAGAATCTGCCGCCGGTACTCATCAATACACTAGCTCGGCTCTTCACACGCTACCTGTCCGAATGCAAGGTGCCCTCCCAATGGAAAACCAGCAGGACAGTTCTACTGTTCAAGAAGGGAGACATTCACGACATCGGCAACTATCACCCCATCTGCCTGTTGTCTGTCATCTACAAGCTGTTTACACGAGTCATCCTGAACAGGATTAGCAGAACACTAGATGAAGGACAACCATGCGAGCAAGCAGGTTTCCGGAAAGGATTCAGCACAATCGACCATATCCACACAGTAACCAAGCTCATTGAGGTTTGTAGGGAGTACAAGATGCCACTCTGTCTCACGCTCATTGATTTACAGAAAGCCTTTGATTCTGTGGAGACTGAAGCAGTCATCGAAGCCCTAGTCAAACAGGGTGTTCAAACCCAATACATCAAGATCCTTCGTGAGCTGTATTACGGATTCACCACCAGGATCTCACCATTCTACAAAGAAGTGATCATTGATGTCAAAAGAGGGGTTCGACAAGGTGATACCATCTCACCAAAACTCTTCAGTGCCACCCTCGAGAACATCATGAGACAATTAGAATGGGAAGGAATGGGAGTGAAGATAGATGGTCGGCAACTACACCACCTCCGCTTCGCTGATGACATCGTTCTAATAACACCAAACATTAGCCAAGCGGCACAAATGCTGGCTGACTTTGACCGAGAATGTGGAAAGGTAGGTCTACAGCTGAATCTGAAGAAAACTATGTTCATGAGAAATGAACTAGTTCCAGAGGCCCCATTCTCTCTCAATGGAACAAACATCTCTGAATGCAGCAGTTATGTGTACCTAGGTCGAGAAGTCAACATGATGAACGACCTAAAACCTGAGCTGCGCAGGAGGAAGAGAGCGGCATGGAATGCCTTCAAAGGCATCGAAGAAATAGCTAAAAGGACAAAGAACCTCCAGCTCCGGACACATCTCTTCGACTCCACCGTTCTCCCTGCATTAACATACGCCTCAGAGACCTGGGCCCTACGAAAGCAGGATGAGAATGCTATTCGGGTCTCCCAGAGAGGCATCGAAAAGAGCTATGCTTGGAATATCACGCCTCACTCAAGTGAGAGAAGGAATCCGGAGTTCTGACCTCCGTCGCTATTCCAGAATCAGGGATGCTGTCTCGTTTGCCAAGACATCGAAAAATCAGATGGGCTGGACATGTAATGCGAATTGGAGACAACCGCTGGACTAGAGCCGTTACCGACTGGATCCCACGGGATGTCAAAAGATCACGTGGCCGCCCACCTACAAGATGGTCAGACTTCCTTGTTAAGACCCTGAAGGAACGGTTTGAGGCTCTTCATATTCCTGAATCAACCAGATGCCATTGGGCTACATTGGCACGTGATAGGGTCCAATGGAAATGTTACTGGCGCCCGCCGAGCAAATCGATGAATAACGGGATTCAAGTGATCAAGTGATCAAGTGATCACTTGTATCACTTCACTTGTCTTCCCGTTGATCATTTAATTGCTTGAGCGGGCACCATTAACATCTCCATAGGTCCTGTCCCAGGCTAGTGTAGCCCAAGGGCATCTGCTCGCCCCAGGAACATAAAGAGCCCCAACCATTCCATCAGGTCATGATAATTGTTCCTGGTATTTGGCATATCAAATGCGACACGGGTAGCTTGCTGGGCTCCACAGTGCGGGTGGGACACTCTTGTAGTCCTCTAATCTGGTGCGTTTGTTTGTTTGTTTGTTTTTTGCTTTTTGGGTCACACCCGCCATGCTCAGGGGTTTCTCCTGGCTCTGCACTCAGGAATTACTCCTGGCGGTGTTCAGGGGACCATATAGGATGCCGGGATCGAACCCGGGCCGGCATGGCCTGCGGTGTGCAAGGCAAACGCCCTACCCGCTGGGCTATCGCCTCCGCCCCTAATCTGGTGCATTTATTGATAACCAGCTCTTCTACTGGGTGGAGCTCTGATGAGTGGGGAGTCCGGATGTGGAAAATGGCCCTCATGGTGTGGGGTTCCCTCTGGCTTCTTGTGAGTCTGTGCTGGGGTGGCGGGACAGGGCTAGAACCCGCCTTCCCTAAAAGGCCTCAGCTCCAGCTCAGCTCAGCAGCCACTTGAAGGCCCTAAACAGAGACCACGCCCCTATACTGGATGGGGGTGGGGCTCCAACAGGGCCCGCCCCTAGTGGTCTGCTGTGGCCACGCCCCACGTGAGCCCGTCATGGGGTGGGCTCGCAGAGGCCACGCTCCCACATGGTCCGGTGGGGCACTGAGGCAGACACCAGCAAAGACCACGCCCCACATGGTGCTGTCACGTGCCGGATCCCTCTTGGTCGCACGGCACCTGTACCTGATTCCCACCCACCTGCACTGGGGCCTGCGCAGGCCTGAGCCACCCTTACTGCTGACTGTTTATTCAGGCGTCGCTAATTTCCTCACCGAAAGATCACGTCCCTGAGCGCTGTAGGGCCTTCTAGAAAATTCCATCCTGCACTGCGGGCCTCCCTGCTCTTGACAGATGGGCTGCGTTTCCTCCCTACCGCTGGTCTCTGTCCATTCTCTGTGATAAACTGCTCCCTTGCTCGGCGCTGCCAGTGGCCTTTCCGCTGCTTCCTGCTGGGCTTCTTCCCTGGAAAAGGAGCCGGGTCCAACAGGGCCAAGGCAGGGCGGCCATGGGGCCGCCTCCTCTCCCCAGCCCCACCCCGCCGCACTGCTGGACTCAGCAGGCCGGGGCTGGGAGGATTCTGGACGTGAGCCCGAGTGGGCACTCCATCACGTCCGTTACCTGGACCTGAGTCCAGTCCATCCCAGCAGGGGACAGAGAGGGGACGGCTGTCCCCGGGCCAGCGAGGAGGCAGCTCAGACCATCCCACAAGTCACATCACAGGCCCACTGTCGGCTCCAGGTGGCCGCACCTGACGGCCAATAAAGACGGGAGGCCAGGCTGTAGCACGGCCCATTGCAATGGGACGCGGAGGCCCGGAACCTTCCGATCACATGGCCTG
>JAJIBD010014223.1:0-17450 GCA_021461705.1 Cryptotis parvus
CAATTCACTTTTAAAGTTCTGTAAATATGCCCAAGTGGCTGTGGTTAAATTTAGACAACACAAGAAAGTAACTCCAATACATAAAAAAAAAATTTTTTTTTTTTTTTTCTTTTTGGGTCACACCCGGCGATGCTCAGGGGTTTATCCTGGCTCTGCACTCAGGAATAACTCCTGGCGGTGCTCGGGGGACCATATGGGATGCCGGGGATAGAACCTGGGCTGGCATGGGCCAGCCGTGTGCAAGGCAAACGCCCTATCCGCTGGACCATCGCTCCGGCCCCATCCAATACATAAATTTTAACTCAGACTACCAACTTAAACAAACCCAAAGCAGAGTGTACCTTAAACAACAGCAGGGGTCCTGTCACTCTGAACAAGGTCCGCCTGGGACCAGCCCCTTAATCGTGCCACTGAAGTGCAGAGGCCTGGTGCACAAGGAGATGCCGTTTTTAAATTTTCAGCTCAATTATAAAATCAAACCGTGACATCCACGCATTATGGAAGGATACTTTTCTTTTCTTTGGGGGATGTCTCCCAAGTCGTGCTCAGGAAGCTCTGGGGTCCCTCCTGAAGACCCTTCGGAGCCCAACTGGCAGTGCCATGAACAGCCCTGAGGGTTCGGTGCTGTGGTGGGCCTGCAGTGTTGGGGTCACACTGGTCATTCCCAGGGTGCTTCGAAGACCTCCAGGTCCAACCCAAAACAGGGCTGGGGGACTATATGCGATGCTGGGGATCGGACTGGGGTTGGCTGCATCCCAGCCTTATTTAACAGCCTTAACTCCTGTAACTATCTCTTTAGCCCCAGAGCACTTTTTTTCAAGAGATATGCAACAGTTTTTTTTATGCCACTAAGAAGTGACATGAGTAATTATTTTAGTAATATAAACAAGGTAAACCATTTTTAGGAATAGTCTCAGAATCAAAAGAAAACCCGAGTAATTGCATACTTTTTTTCTTTGGAAATATGTGAAAGTGTTACTGGTGCCCACTTGAGCAAGTCGATGAATAACGGGATGTCAAGTGATCAAGTGGTGTGAAAGTCTGACTTAGCTTTGTTTTCAAAATCATTTTGATTTAAAGGTTCAGCAGGGCGGGAAGATTTGTTTTCTGGGTCACACCAACAGGTGCTCAGCACTACTCCCAGTTCTGTGCTCAAGAGTTCTTTCTAGCAGTGTTCAGAGAGCCATGCAACGCTGGGAGTTTTATCCAGATCCCTGTAAGCAAAGCACATGCTATCTCCTGCAGCTACTTCTCCGGCCTGTAAATTTTTTTTTAATTAAATATTTTATTATACCACCGTTTTTTCTGCTTTTTGGGTCACACCCAGTGATGCTCAAGGGTTACTCCTGGTTCTGCACTCAGGAATTACTCCTGGCAAATGCCCTACCTGCTGTGCTATTGCTCCGGCCCCTGACTTTAAACATTTTAAACTTGGGGCCAGAGTGATAGCACAGTGGGCAGGGAGTGTTTGCCTTGCACACGGCTGACCCGGGTTCGATCTCCGGCATCCTATATGGTCCCCCAAGCACCGCCAGGAGTGATTCCTAGTTCAGAGCCAGGAGTAACCTGAGCATTGCCGGGTGTGACCCCCCCAAAAAAAGGGAAAAAATAACATTTTTAACTTTAATGTGCCACATGGAGTCTATCATTTGAGTCAGATTTTTTCAAAACTGGTAAATCTGTATTTGAAATAATGCCCATAAAAACTCATATTTTGGGGGCTGGAGCAACAGTCCAGCTGGTGGGGCGTTTGCCTTGCATGCGGCTGGACCCGGATTCGATCTCCGGCATCCCATATGCCCCCGCCCCTGAGCACAGCCAGGAGTAAGCCCTGAGTGCAGAGCTAGGAGTAACCCCTGAGCATTGCCAGGTGTGACCCCACCCAAAAAAAAAAAGTCTTATACTTTTCACCAAATCACACTTGCTCAACATCTTTATCCTTCTAGATGCAGTTATAAAGTGCCTCCATAATTTTTACTTCATATTTTTTTCTTCTATTCAGAGCAAACTGATCTAGTTTTCTTCTACATTACAATTACTGAGGTGAAGGGAGCGTGGGAGGAAGTGAGAGCAGAGGTACTGTGAGGACAGTGGTGGAGGGGCTTGGGCTTTGTGTAACGGTGCAGGAGCTTTGTACATCAATACCATGAACAGTGTTTGTTTGGGGCCACACCCTGCCATGCTCAGGGACTGCTCCTAGGTAGTATCAGGAGACCACCTGGGATGCTGGGGATGAAGCCTGGGTGGATTACATGCAAGGCAAGCGCCCTACCTGCTGTGCTATCACTTGATGCCACACTTTAACAGTGCTGAAGCCACACTGCCTGAACTATAATAAGTTTTAAGGAAAAAAGGAAAATGAGTAAATGATAAGGGCTGGAAAATACAGAGATTAAGGCACTTGCCTTGCATCTCATTGAGTCTAGTTTGAATCCCCAGTATCACGTACAGTCCCCTGAGCCCAGAGCCAGGAACAGCCCCTGGGCATTGCAACATACAGCTCCAAACATGAGATTAAATTAATTACAATTCTTAATTGAAGTTAAAAATAATGCACTTCAAAAGGAGGGGGGGGGGGAGAGAGAGAGAGAGAGAGAGAGAGAGAGAGAGAGAGAGAGCGCCTGCCACAGAGGTGCACTGGTGGAGAGATGGGTACTGCAACATCATGTTGCTGAAACCCAATCGTGAACAGCTTTGTAAATGTCTATCTCACGATGATATAATAAAAATTATAAAATAATAATAATGATGCACTTGGGCTCAGTGGCAGAACTGAGGCCTTGGTGTGTGAGGCCTGGTTTGATCTCCAGCACTGTCAAAATCAAACAAACAAACAAACAAACAAAATCTGCAAATTATTGTTTTGAAAAGGTGGGTCAGGATAGTAAAGGAGTTAAGATGCTTGCCCTAAACTCACCCAACCTGAGTTAAGCGCAGGCGCTGCAATACGTCCCTATGCACAGACCCAGAAGAAGGCCCTGAGCCCGTGTGATCCAAACCCACACCTACCCACACCCCAGAGAATTACACTTGGCACTAGGGATGCAGTTCAGCGGCAGAGCACTTGTCTTGCATACATAGGCCCTGGGTTTAATTCCCAGTAGTGTGGGAGGGTGACTATCCCAGGAGCAACACTGGTGTAGCCCCCCCAACCAAAACTAAAAAATATATACTGCACTTAAAAAATACATTTAAAGCTAAAATATAAAACTCAGTGTCTCTCCATTTCTACAAAGAGCAAATAAAATTCTGTTACATTCTGCTTGACCTTGAATTACATTAACATAAATTAACGATAATGATAGCTGTCATATTATAATGATGATTGAATTGATCATTAGACTAATTCACCTCATTTTCCTCTTTTGTTTCATGTTATGCCTTACAGTTTAAGTGGAGATCAGGGAAAGGGGATTTGCAGTAAGTACTGTTGTGTCATAGCCTTCCAGCAGGCCCTATTATTATCAGCCTTAATAGACCCTTATTTAATCAGAGTATCAAAGAATATGGAGAAACATTTAAATATAAAATTATGTTTCATATTGCTAAGTAACCAACTCAAAAATATCCCAAACATTTGGGAGTTTTTTTCTTTATTTTATGCCAATGGAATGAGAAGGAAAACCAAAAAAAGGCTTCTCTTAAATAACAAGAAGAGCACAACTATCCTAAGTTTTAATAGTCACATGGGAAAAAATCCCAGTGTCATTATGGTCTATGAACTTAAACGTACAAGAAAACAAATCATTTTATCATGTTCTCTGTTGTAAAGATTTGTCACACTAGAAAGTGAATTAACTTCATAAAATACAATATAAACAAAAACCTCATAAGTAATACACACATATTAAGCCTTCCTGAGCTGAATAATAAAAAATTCTGTTTTGAAGCTGCTAACCAGAAACCCAAGACTTTATGTTTATTGTTTGCTTGACGGCTATTCCTGTCCCAGACTTCAGGGTCAATCTAATGGATCACCATCGTAGTCCTGGGGAACAACCAGGGCTCCCACACGCAAAGCATGTGAGCCATCTCCTCAGTCCCCAGAAATCTAAAATAAGTTTTTTAATCTTTAGTTTTCTCCTCAAAACTGAGGAGTCTCACTCCCTGCTACTCTCCAGCACCTCTAAACAGAGCTGGGAGTAGGTCCAGAGCATGGCCGGGTGTGGCCCCAAACCCAAAACAAACACACACAAATCAAGGCAAAACTAAACCAACACACAGGGGGTGTGAGAGAAGCATTTCAGAGTTATTTTAAAGCCCTTTAAATTGCCTTCTCTTATCTCACCATCTTATCTTAATCCTTTAATCTCATAACCTGCTATATAACGACCAGGAAGCAAAGAAAAATTACATGTTTTCTTTTCCTTTGGATAAAAATATTCCTTCAAGACAGAAAGAAAAAAGAAGATTCTCCATCCTGTCGTTGACCCTCTGGGCCCATGCAGGGCCGTCTCTGAAGCTGTGCTTCTATTTCTTCCAGCTTTCAGTGCACCCCTCACCCCATTTGACTATGGCAAAAGATCACTAGTTTGGGGCTGGAACGGTTGTACAGCAGGTAGGACATTTGCCTTGCATACGGTCGACCAGGATTCCCAGGATTTGATCCCTAGCATCCCATATGCTCCCTCCCTCACCCCTCCCCCCCACCCAGAGCCAGGAGTAATCCCTGAGCATTGCTGGGTGTGACCCAAAAAGGAATAAAAAAAATCACTGTTTAACTCAGTCACTATGACTGAATATTAAAAATATTTTTAAACATGTTTGCAATTCTGACACTGTACAAAGTATCCTATTCCAGGGCCGGGCAATAGTACAGTGGGTAGGCCATTTGCCTTGCATGCGGCTGACTGGGGTTTGATACCTGACACCCCACATAGTTCCCTTATACACTGCCAGGGGGTAACTCCTGAGTATCACCAGTGTGACAAAAAGCAAAAAAAAAAAACAAGCAAAACAACAACAACACCAACAACAGCAAAGTAATCTATTCCTCAATTTATCCCTTTGTACAAAAATTGTAAATTTTCATACAAGTGATAAAGGAAATTTTTCAGCTATTTTAAGAAATGTAATAAAATCTGGAAGCAGGAATTAGGACTTTGAAGAGCCACTTATTTATTTATTTATTTATTTATTTATTTATTTATTTATGTATTTGCTTTTTTGGGTCACACCCGGCAACGCCCAGGGGTTTCTCCTGGCTCTGCACTCAGGAACAACCCCTGTATTTTATTATACCACCATGAGATAAACAATTACAAAAATGTTCATGTTTGGGTTTTGCCCGTACAGTGTTCTAGCACCCATTCCTCCAGAGTGCCCATTTCCCACCACCAATGTCCCTGATTCCCTCCCACCTCCCCTAGCCTGCCTCTATGGCAGGCTCTTTTTTTTCTTTTCCCAAACTTCATTACACCACTTTTAGACATACAATTGCAAGATGCTCATGTAGAGTTTTGGTTCTACAGTGTTCCAACACCCATCCCTCCACCCGAACCCATCTCCCATCAACAATGTCCCCACCTCCCTCCCCCCTCCCACACTTCAACTACTTGGCAGGTTCTGTATGTCTTTTCTCTCCTCTCTATCTCTCCCTCCCGCCAAACTTTCCTCCACATCGTAGAATGCAGTGCATTAAAGGACATAACTGTTTCCACTACTTTGATGGACGGCCACAAGTGGCCGCACAACCTGGGCTCAAACTGGTTTTGCTCTGTTAATCTGGTCGCGAGGTAGTATCCCAGCGTCCGAACAGCGAAGGTGGTGGCTAGTGTGGTGGGCGGAGTCTCATCCGGCTGCTTCCGGGACCCCCCAGAGGTGATGGGCCCACTCCCAAAACCCATCCGTCCTCCTGGGAACCCCAATGTCAGCTGAGCCTGGGGAAAGCGGAGCTCCAGGTTCCCCAGCCGCATTTGAGTCTGCATGCTATGGCTGGTCGCCCCAGGGCAGCTCTTGAAGAGCCATTTTTTTAAAACTAAACTTAGAAAACCAAGTCGTTCTAAGAACACTCCTAGAATAGGGTCTTTTGTTTGACGTCCTGAACAACAGTGGTTTTAAATAATTTTAATATGGGGGCGGAGCGATAGTCTGCGGGTAGGGTGTTTGCCTTGCCAACCCGGGTTCGATTCCCAGTATCCCATATGGTTCCCCGAGCACTGCCAGGAGTAATTCCTGAGTGCAGAGCCAGGAGTAACCCCTGAGCATTGCCGGGTGTGACCCAAAAAGGCAAAGATAGATAGATAGATAGATAGATAGATAGATAGATAGATAGATAGATAGATAGATAGATAGATAGATAGATAGATAGATAGATAGATAGATAGATAGATAGATAAGATAGATAGATAGATAGATAGACAGATAGACAGACAGATAGATAGATAGATAGATAGATAGATAGATGGATAGATAGATAAATAAATTTAATATTTTTCGTTTGACTTCCATGTGTGAGGCCCTGGATTTATTGACCAGGAAAAAAAAAGGTATTTGTTGGGTGGGAGCAATAGCACAGCAAGCAGGGTTAGTCTTGCACCTGGCCAACCCAGGTTTCATCTCCGTCATCCCAGAGGCCCTCTAAGTCCTGCCAGGAGTGATCCCTGATCTAAGAGGCAAAAGTAAACCCTGAGTGACGCCTGCTGTAGCCTCTCCCACTTCCCCCCAAAAAATCTTTATTTGGAACATGTGAAAATTATGTGATGGGGCTGGAGTGATAGTCTAGCGGGTAGGGCATTTGTCTTGCATCGAACCAACCCAGGTTCGATCCTCGGCATCCCATTGGTCCCCCTGCCAAGAATCACCAGGAGTAATTACTGAGCGAAGAGTCAGGAATAACCCCTGAGCATTGCCAGGTGTGACCCAAAAAAGAAAAAAAAAATATGTGATATTTAAATTTTGGTATCCATAAATAAACTTCAAAACAAAAAAAATATATCTATTTTTTTCAAGTATCATCTCTGGCCCTTTTGGGGAAGAACTGAGTGGTTATGCGAAACTGGATGGCACACAAATTCTAAATCAGTTCTTATTTAGTCTTCTGAAGAAAAAGTTTGCCATTCTCTGGCCTGGAAAATGATATACTTTCCTAATGATGTGATTAGGAATTTGGGGGCAGGGACATCCCAAACAATAATCAGGGGTTGGGGCCACTCCTGGCAGTTACGACAAGCAAGGGCTGGACAGTCAACACTTGGGCACAGCAGCAAAGTAGTACTGTGCAGGCCCAGTGACGCGGGACCACACACATGCCAGCCCTTTGAGTTATCTTTCCAGTCCAGAAAACACTTTCCACTCTTCTTTTAAAAATATGTTGTAGGCCCAGGAATGGTAGATTACCTGCCTCGCATGAGGTTCAGTCTCCACATACATTCCCCAGCACCTCTGGGAACAACCCCAAAGTAATGAGCGCCCTAGAGTAGCACACACACCACCCCGACCCCACGCCAGCCCGTCCAAATCCAAACAAAACAGATTTTTAATACAACTACTGAAAACACCTTCAAATTCCTAATACTTTCTTTTGAATCTTCTCAGTGGTATCAAACTCTTTAAAGATGAGTCTGAATTTGGGAAAAGACAAAGCAATCTGGGTTCAAGGTTGGATAAGGTTAATTAGTTGGAGAATTATAATAACATCAAAAAAACACTAATCATAGGGCCGAGTGATAGTCCAGCGGGTAGTGTGTTTGCCTTGCATGCAGCCGACCCAGGTTCGATCCCGGGATCGCATATAGTCCCCACGCAGTGCCAGGAGTAATTCCTGAGCACAGAGCCAGGAGTAACCCCTGAGCATTGCTGGGTGTGACCCAAAAAAGAAAAAAAAAAATCACTAATCATCTAAAATTTAAGGTAGAAAAACTAAAATAAAATTTACAGTAGGCAGAGCTGTTGTTTTGTAAGAAAACCAGCACTGTGGGGCCACACAAGGGAGCTCAAAGCCCAGAGAGAACCACCGCCAGCAATCACCGAAGCACTCGCCACCAAGTGACCAAGTGTAAGTGAAGCAAGTCACATGCTCTCACGGCTTCCACGCAAGGCCAACAGGCTATGCACACAGGCAAGACAGAGGACAGGGAGGGGACGCAGTTCTGTGACCAGCCCAGAAGGTTTACTTTCTTGGGAGCCTGGGATAGTTTTACCAAAAAGAACAGCAATAATCCTTTTATCAATACTCTTTTGGAGTAAGTGAATGGCTGGCCCGATAAGAAGGAAAATTAAAAAAAAACTAGACAGATTCACCTGGATGTGGGGCTGGAGCGATAGCCCAGCGGGTAGGGCGTTTGCCTTGCACGCGCTGGCCCATGCCGCCCGGGTTCGATCCCCGGCATCCCATATGGTCCCCGAGCACTGCCAGGAGTAATTCCTGAGTGCAGAGCCAGGAGTAACCCCTGAGCGTCGCGGGTGTGACCAAAAAAAAAAAAAAAATATTCACCTGAATGTAAAGTTTATTTAATTTTTCTAGTAAAAATGTGCATTGTTTTAGAATCACATTTTATTTTATTTTACTAATTTATTTTTATTTATTTATTTTTGCATTTTGGGTAACCACGATGCTCAGGGGTTATTGCTAGCTCTGCCCTCAGGAATTACTCCTGGTGGTGCTCGGGGAATGGAACCTGGCTAGGCTCTGTGCAAGGCAAATGCCCTACCCATTATACTATCACTGTACCCTAGAATCACATTTTATAAAAGAAAAGTAATATTAAAAAATAACCTGGGAGCCAGGGAATGTAGCACAAAGCTCTTTTTTTTGTTTTGTTTTGTGGCCATTCCCAGCAATGCACAGGCATTACTCCTGGCTCTGCACTCGGAATTACTCCTGGTGGTGCTCAGCAGACTATATGGGATACCAGGAATTGAACCTGGGCCGGCATGTGCAAGGCAAATGCCCTCCCCGCTTTGCTATCA
Organism: Cryptotis parvus; assembly: GCA_021461705.1. Classification (NCBI taxonomy): domain Eukaryota; kingdom Metazoa; phylum Chordata; class Mammalia; order Eulipotyphla; family Soricidae; genus Cryptotis; species Cryptotis parvus. Next base: position 8,911 of record JAJIBD010014223.1, read on the forward strand.
CTCCAGCCTCTAGCTCAAAGTTCTTGCCTTGACAGTGTGAGGACACTGAATTCCACCTAGGGTGCATAAAGCGTCATGTGGGACCCTGGGGTGACATGGAAAATGCTCTCCCCACTGGACTATCGCTCCGGCCTCCCAATCTGAAGCATTTCCAGGGATTGTTCATCCCTGCCCTCCTCCTCCTCGTGGCTGTTTCCAGGACACACTCTCAGACTGTGGTACCTGTACGCGGGCTTCTCGTTAGGCCCTGCTCTCAGCTGAGACAAGTTAGAGTTGTGGTCCTCAAGAACTGCTCACACGTGGAGTGGACGGGGCCACACTTCCTGACAGTGGGGCCTGCACGTCCCTTCTTGCTGTTTAGGCAACTGGGACAGGGCGGTGGACAGCACAGGGGTAAAACCCTTCTACTTCGGCTCTTACACACAGCTGGCTGCAGTAGAGCTGAAAGGGGAATCACTGGAGTGCAGACAGCAGAACCACCGGGCTCAAATAGCAGAGCGGTTTGCCGCCAGAGTGACAGTACAGAGGGGCGGGTGTTTGCCTTCCAGGCAGCTGACCCAGGTTCCATTCCCAGCATCCCATCCCATAAGGCCCCCTGAGTACTACCAGGAGTCATTCCTGAGTTCAGAGCCAGGAGCAATTTCTTAGCACCATCAGGTCTGGCCCCCAAAACAGAACCCAGAACGATCAAATAGCAGAGCAGCCAGGACTGAGAAGCATGTCTATAGGACAGTGGTACTTGAACAGATGACTAGGCCGGGGTTCTAAGCCACTGTTCCTCCAGCACCTCTTTCTAGCCGTTTAAAGTGATCCTAATGTGACTGCAGTAAGCTCTGTTTGGTTTGGTTTTGGCTGGGAGGAGAGGCGGCTTGTGGCATTTAGGGGCTGGTCCAGAGGTGCCGGGAGGAGGGGACTGTACTCCCTGCTGTGCCAGTCTGGCATGCACTCAGCCGAATGAGCATCTCCCTGGCCCTGCAATGTCCTTTTCTAGCTTATTTCTAGGTGCGACAATGCCCTTCAGCTCAACTACTCGTCTATATAGCATCAGGCGACAACACATACTATAAGTTCACATGCTATCCATGGCATTTATCCATACCTTCTATTCCTTCCCCCCAATTCAGAAAATCCTTATTCATCTTTCAAAGTGAACTTGAAATATGCTATCCTCACTCTGATCCTTTTCCCCACCATAGATTTTTTTCCTTACCAATCTTCCCGTCCTTATTTTTGGGGGAGGAAGCGCACCTGGTGGTGTGAGGGCTTACCCCGTCTCTGTGATCTCTCAAGGATCACTCGCGCCCAGGGACTGAACTTGGGTCAGCCACGTGCAAGGCAAGCCCTACCTCAGCTCTTCTATAACTCACCAAACTGAAGCAGTTAGTTTATGTCTGTTCAAAACTATAATGGGGCCAGAGCGATAGCCCAGCGGGTAGGAGCGTTTGCCTTGCAGACGGCCGGCCCATGCCGGCCCGGATTCAATCCCGGCATCCCATATGGTCCCCAGAGCACCACGAGGAGTAAATCCTGAGTGCAGAGCCAGGAGAAACCCCTGAGCATTGCCGGGTGTGACCCAAAAAGCAAAAAAAAAAAAAAAAAAAAAACTATAAGAAACAGGGAAGCATTTTCTTTTCCAATATTTAATTTCTTTTTCCTTTTCTTTTTTTTTTCTAGGGGGCAACACCTATATCCAGTAATCACTCCTGGTGGGCTTGAGGGACCATATGGGATGTCAGGAATTGAACCCAGGCTGGCCGTGTGCCAGACAAGTGCCTTACCTGCCCTCCCATCTCTCCAGCCCCCTCAAATGTTTATCTTCTGAGAACAGATATTTAAACTTATTGAAGATAGTCATCTTTTATGTATTAAGATAATGCCATAGAGGAGCAAGAGTATAGCAGGTAGGGTGTTTGCCTTGCACGCGGCAACATGGGTTCAATCTCTGGCATCCCACATGGTTCCCTGAACACTGCCAGGAGTGATTCCCAAGTGCAGAACCGGGAGTGACCCCTGAGCACTGACAAGTGTGCCCCACCCCCCATTCAAATGTCATATTTGTAGTAACTGAGAGCTTAAAACCAAAAAAGAATCCCATGTCACTCACTGGACGAAAAAATGCTCTTACAAAGTATAATTAAAGTGATGCGTGGACATGCCTTCATCTACATCTTGCAATACCAGTTTCTCTCTCTCTCTTCTCTACACTCATCTTCCTCCCTCCCGGCTTAATGAAGTGCTTTACAGAACTCTAAGGCAGAGATTAAGATCAAAAATTTTAGAGCCCAAGTGTCTGCTTTGATTGCTGCTGCTGCTGCTATCTAGGCTAGTAGATGTGGCTCAGCCGCTCTGTGGCCCTCGATAGGGCGATCATGATAATGGCCCACACAGTGCTGCCGTAAGGATGAAATAACTCAACGCAGGCAAGGACTTTGGAACAGTGCCCTCACTCAGCATAGGACCCAATAAATGCTGGTTGACGGTATCAGTTTTCAAAAAACAGCTTTCTCAGTACTTACCTCAGCCCACTTAATAGATTTTATCTCCTAAGTAGACTTATTTGCCCGCATATGCCCAAATACAACTATAATGCTGGTGTGAAATGTGCCTTGCAGTTTAAGAAGTGCTTGATAATCTGAATCTGAAATGATAATGTGAATCTTCAGACCTTCAAGGCTAACAAATCTCAAATATACTATGTAGACTCATTTGGTGTTTTAAGAGAGTTTCAAAACGTCAACTTTCTACTGAAATGCTGAAACATGTCTAAGTAAAACCTGTCAGGCAACACGAAAAAGTATACTCACTAGGACTTTCTCTCTCCTCCTATGTTCTATTGGTCTGGGACTTTCGTATGCTTACTAAAGTATACTCACTGGGACTTTCCCTCTCCTTTAGTATACTCACTAAAGTATACTCACTGGGACTTTCCCTCTCCTTTAGTATACTCAGTAAAGTATACTAACTGGGACTTTCCCTCTCCTATGTTCTATTGGTCTGGGGATTTAGTATACTCACTAAAGTATACTCACAGGGACTTTCCCTCTCCTCCTATGTTCTATTGGTCTGGGACTTTAGTATACTCATTAAAGTATACTCACTGGGACTTTCCTCTCTTCCTATGTTCTATTGGTCTGGGACTTTAGTGTACTCACTGAAGTATACTCACTGGGACTTTCCCTCTCTTCCTATGTTCTATTGGTCTGGGACTTTAGTATACTCACTGAAGTATACTCACTGGGACTTTCCCTCTCCTCCTATGTTCTATTGGTCTGGGACTTTAGTGTACTCACTGAAGTATACTCACTGGGACTTTCCTTCTCCTCCTATGTTCTATTGGTCTGGACATCCAATGGTCTGAAATCCTTGTCCAGAGGACAAACTGTAGACTAATTCAAACAGAATTTCCAAATTTAGAAACTGCCTATCATCATGTCAGAAAACAATATTGTTCCTTCAAATCTGCACTTAGGACTAGAGGAATAATACAGTGGGTAGACTCTTGCCTTGCGCGCAGCCAAGCCAAAGTGGGTTTTTGATCCCCAGCATCCCATATGGTTCCCCAAGCACCGCCAGGAGTAATTCCTGAGTGCAGAGCCAGGAGTAACCCCTGAGCATTGCCAGGTATGCCCACCCCCCAAAGAAACCACACAAATAAATCTACACTTAGTAGCTCTACTGTCGTGGGGAGAGACAGCACAGACAGCCAGAATACATGCATGCAGTGAGCTCTGAGTTCCTTCTGGGCACTGCTTGGTCCCCAGCATCAGGAGATGTAGTCTGGAGCCCTGGTGGTCCCCAACACCGCCCAAGCAGACCACATTACCAGGACAAAGCACTAGACTCATCAGACTTTCACTGCTGAGAATCCTGGAGTGACCTCAACCCTCCCAGCAGAGCAGGGAAGGCCCCCCCAACTCTTACCACATTCAACAACAAGAACAAAAGGCCAAGAGAAGCAATTACTACATTCCTGGTTTCTGCCAGGTGAACACACCTAAGGCACCCCAGCACAAGTCAGATACCAACTGTTATTGGTATTCTTACTTCCCTGTTCCCTTCCTACCCTCCCAGCCCCTGACACTCTCACTCAAAGGAAAAAACGGAAATGTCTATAATAAAACCTATGTCCCCAAATACAACCCCAGATTGCTTGTGTTTTGGACGACTTAAATCTTCCTATAAGCAGTCTCCCAATTTACAAAGCAAATAAATCATTCTCGATTTGAAGCAATCATCTCGTTTGTACTTTACCAGGTAATTTAAAGTATTTACTTAAGGCAAAGTAGATAATCTGATTGCTACCAAACCTAGCAAAGGACTCGGAAACACAGCTGCTTTTGGGGATGGCGGTGATCCACGATCAGTTAAAAGTGGAACACTCTAAACAATGGTGATTTTGTGGGGAAAGAGCTTCAACGACTTTACACAAGCAAAGAGATTTAGGGGCCTTATCTAAAGGCTGGGGGTGAATCACTAGCTTTTAGGGGAAGGCTTGCGGTGCCTACCTACAAAGTCCTCGGCACCTGGCACAGCGCCTTACGTGTTTACTACGCACGCTGCTGGTGCGCAAATAAATATCCTTCACCCGCGGCGGACCCTCTCGGTGGTCACCGCCTGACCTTCATAATGCCCCCCCCCCCCCCACCCCGGACACGGGCACCCCAATTTCGGAGCCAAGGAGACGCGGGCCCGAAAGCCCCTTTGACCGAGGTGTCACCTCTGGTATGTGGGTCGGAGCCAAGACTCGAGCCCCTGACTCATAATCTAATCACCTCGCCGGTGGCGCTCGACTCAAGGGCGCTCCCGGGTCCCACTGCCGGAGTTTTCCAGCCCAGTCCGCGCACGGGATAGAAGGGGTGGCGGTTCGCTGACCCAGCAAACGCACAAACACGTCCAAGTGCGAGCCCGCACCCCCCCCCCCCCTAGCCCCAGCCGCCGTTCCTCCCGGATGCGGGGCGCTCCCTCCGCTCCCCCACGGCCGCGCGCCAGCAGGGGCAGCCCCCGAGCCCCGACGGGGGCCAGCCGCGGCCCGAAACGCGAGAGGGTCCCTCGAGGCGGGGAAGAAGCGACACCGCGGCCAGCCCGCTGGCACGCGGCCCGCGGACCCCAGCAGCCCCGCGCCGCACTGCCGGCCCCGCGCCCACCGCCTCCCACCAGCGCCTACCTTCCCCGGGCCTCGCCGCCGCCGCTACCGTCGTCCCGGCTCGGCCGCCCGCTCCCCCGCAGCCCTGGGCTCGGCTCAGGCCCGCCCCCGCCGCCCCGGGAAGGCCCCGCCCCGACCGGCAGAGGCCCCGCCCATCCCGCCCCATTCCGCATCTTATTGGCTCCTGCTCCCGCCCCCTCGCCCCCGGCCCGCCCCCAGGACCGTTGGAGGCCAAGAGTGACGGGGATAAGGGTTCGAGGCCGCTTCCCCGCCCTGGACCCGGTTGGCACCGCGCTGCGGTCCTCGAAGACAGGCGACAAGTGCCACTACCGTCGGGCCCCGGTTTCTAGCCAAAAGAAGAAGCGCTCGTCTGCCCACCGTCCAGCAGTCTCCCCACGGCGGCGAACCTGATTTTGATGATGATGGCTGACTTTACCGCTGGCCTCGAAAAGGAAGCCCACTTTAGTGGCAGCCCCGAAGGGAACCTCCCGTTAGAGAGCCACAGAACTGTCTGCTGCCACGGGGGAGCAGCTCAGGGAGCCAGCATCTCTCGCACAGTTCGGTGTCGTAGTGGGTAGTCACGATGCAAATAACGCTGCTGGCACCCGGGTTGAAATCCCGGGGCAGGCAGGCTTTGATACTCCCAGGGCTTGAGGTCTGCCCCCACACCCTGTTGTGACACATACGCATGAACACCTCGCCTGCAACGCTCTCATCCTCAGGTATGTGCGCATGGCGCTGTGCCCACGCAGCCAGCAGCCCAGTTTCACTCAAGGCTGCGAGTCAAGCGTGAGATGAGCTGGTTTCCCAGGAACTTGCTAAACGCCACACCCTTGCTTGCCCCGCCCTGTAGCACCCCCACCCACCCCACTTTACTCCACCCCACCACCCCACTGGAGCTTCTTGGGCCTAGTGAACAAACTCCTCACATTTGTTCACATAGAGGTACCAAAATAGACAGCCAGAAAGAGAGGTGTTTGGTTACACAGCCCATATGCTCCTCGCGACCAACTTAGCCAAAGCAATAAAAACCGCATATCCCAAACTGTTGTGAAACCAGGAGCATTGGACAATAGCACAGGGAATTGCGTTCTGCGGGTGCAAAAAAAGCTAGTAGGAAATTGGAGCTCAATGAAACAAATGTGAATATTGCTCGTGAATTTTCAACAATGTTTTATGGGCAACCTCCTCGTCTTTATTTAATATATTTTTAAATGGCCCAAACAGGTGTCTCAAATGAAATTTGGGAGTGGAATGTGTGCTTTTGGCATTTATTTGGAAATTCAGGAGCATTTCAAAGTTCAAATTTGGGAGCTCAGGGGCTGGAGAGATTGTACAGCAGGTAAGGCGCTTGCTTTGCACAAGGCTGATTGTCGTTCAATAACTAGAATTCCATTTGGTTCCCTATGCACTGTCAGGAGTGTTTCCTGAGTGCGGGAGCCAGAACTAACCCCTGAGCATCTCTAGGAGTAGTACTCCCCTTCCCACAGAAAAAGCCCAAAACCAGAAAAAGCTTGGGAGCTGTGTGCAGTGTAGCATACCCCTTCACCCCCAACATCTGGGCAGCCACGTGGTCTTCTGAACACAGCCAGTAACCAACCCTCACGCTCCCAGTTGGGAGTAGTACTAGAGCACTGAAGTACTAAGCACCACGGGGTGTGACACCATGTACACACACACACGCGCACACACACCACATCTTTGCTTGAGGGAGAATACTTGGCAAGGTGAGACCAACTGAATTTCAAGTACCCAATGTGAAACAGAATCTGGCACAGGGGTGTGATCAATGAATCAACATGTATTCTACTGCCCTCTCATGGGTTAGATTGAGAGTCACAACATGGGAACTAATGCCCTCTGAAGAAAGATTTTTTTAATGAGTCAAAACCAAAGGCAAATGTTCTGTGAGGCAGTGGGTTTGGGATTTTTTTTACACTGTATTGTTCTAAGGGACTCTGAATGCATCAGCAAACCGAACTTTGGTAATCAGCTATAAGATTCCGACACTATGGCCAGTGCAAACATGTTGGGATCACACCCATGCTGACAGCTATCTGGAGAGTACCTGCAAGATGTTTTTTCTTCCTTTTTGAAATTTCATCTCTTTGTCAGACGCTTTACAAAATCTTTCTTTCAATTTGTATCCATATATATTGTCATTTCACTCTGCAAACAACTTGAGAGTGGAATCTTATTCTTAATTCCTCCATGCCTAAAACTGTACCTGTTTCTAGAATGTTTGATCAGTACTTAATAGGTTTAAATGTAATATCAGCCCAGCCAGTAGATGGCACAATTTTTTATATATAAATATATTATCTGGCAGGACCGGTATTCCTCCTAAATTTGAGGCAAGCAGTTAAGTCTCTAAAAATTGTATGTAGAGGCTTGATAGTACATCCAGTAAGATTTCTGCCTCGCATGCAACAGATCTGGGTTCTATTCCTGACATCTTATAAGGTCCCATGGGCACCAGTGGGCATGATTCCTGAGTGCAGTCAGAAGTAACCCCCTGAGCATCACAGCTGTATCCCCAAAACCTAAAAATAAAAACTTAAGAAAACAAAGTTGTATGTGTGTCTTATTTTGGTAAGTGAAATCATTTAAGATATGCTGCGATTCCGGACTCTGGGACACTACCTCACGATCAGATTAACAGAGTAAAACCAGTTTGAGCCTAGGTAGGCAGCTCCCAGGAGCGGGGAATCGCTGAAGGCTCGTCAGATGGAGTCAGGGGTAGCCCATTCCCCCTCCATTTTGTCGAGCCTGGTGGCCCTCCCAGGAGCTGCCCTGGGCGACCAGCCATAGCATGTGGGCCTCGGACACGCCTGGGGAAGCTGGAACTCTGCTTTCCCCCCCGGCTAAGCTGACCATGGGGCTCCCGGGAGGACAGATGTGTTTTGGGAATGGGCCCATCACCTCCGGGGCCCGGAAGCAGCCGGATGATACCCACCACACTAGCCACGACCTTCGCTGTCAGGGCGCTGGGGTACTCCCTCACGATCAGATTAACAGAGCAAAACCAGTTCGAGCCCAGGTCGGCGCAGCCCTCAAGCGGCGCCAGTCCATCAAAATAGTGGAAAGAGTAATGTCCTTTAATCCACTACATTCCATGATGTGCAGGAAAGTTTGGCAGGAGGGAGAGATAGAGAGGAGGAGAAAAGATATACAGAACCCCCCCGCAAGTAGTTGAGGTGTGGGGGGGGAAGGAGGTGGGGACATTGATGATGGAAGATGGGTTTGGGTGGAGGGATGGGTGTTGGAACGCTGTGGAACCAGAACTCTGCATGTGCATCTTGCAATTGTATGTCTAAAATGGTGTAATAAAATTTTGGGGAAAAAAAGATATGCTACAACACCCAGCTATAACTTAACTGTAAAGAATATCCTAAAT
>JAJIBD010014224.1:0-22201 GCA_021461705.1 Cryptotis parvus
TCAAAACTAGGCAGTGTATGAGATTCCCTAAAAGTGAATCAGAGTGCTAACTGGCCTACACCAGCTGAAGAGAAAGAACACATCACAAACATAAAAAAAACACTGAAAACATAGACAAGTAACACTTCAAGATCTGGACCTCAAAGGTATATTCATTGAACAATGCCACTGGCAATGCTGACAGAATCAGAAGTAAACAAAATAGACTGCTGAAAACTAATATTTCTGCATGGCGAAAGAAACTCATGCTAAAACTCAAAGATAGGGACCAGAGCAATAGTACAAAGGACAGGGCATTTGCTTTGCATGTGGTCTACCCAGGTTCGATAACCAGTATCCCACATGATCACTTGAGCACTGCCTGGTGTAATTCCTGAGGGCAGAGCCAGGAGTAATCCCTGAGCATCACGAGATGACCGAAAAGAGAAAAAAAAAGATAGATGACTGAATGGGAGAAAGCAATTGTAGTCAGATAAAAGGTTTATATCCAGGAGGTGTATAAAGCAAAAAAAAAAATCCAAAAACAGTATCAAAAATTGGAAGAGGAAATGAAGAGGAGACAACTGAACATGAAAAACTGCTCAGCAATAAAGTATGATTAGGGAAACCCAAATCAAGGTGACAATGAGATACTATCTCACACCACTGAGAATGGTAACAATCAAAAGCAATGGGAACAATCTGTACTGGTGGGGAAGTTATGAAAAAGAAATCTCACCCACTACTGCAGAAATGTAGTCTGGTTCAAGTTCTACAGAAATCAGTATGGAGGGTTCTCAGAAAATGCAAAATGGAGCTACCCTATGCCCCAGCAACTGCACTTTGGGAACCCACACTGAGGACCAAAAATATAAAAATTCATTCAAAAGGACATATGCAGACCATTATCCATTGCATCAATCAGTACAATAGTTAAGATTTGTAATCAACCTAGCTGCCCAACAACAACAGAGTGTAGCAGCGAGATGTGATATATATATACAAATGGGACACTACACAGCTGTAAGGAATGATGATCTTATTCCTTACAACCTACGATGGAACAGGAAGATATCATGTTCAAAGAAGAAGCTGGATAACTAGGCCGTAGCGATAGTCCAGTGGGTAGGGTGTGTTTGCCTTGCCGTGGCGGGCCCCATGCCGCCCCAGTTCGATTCCCAGCATCCCATATGGTCCCCTGAGCACCGCCAGGAGTAATTCCTGAGTGCAGAGCCAGGAGGTAACCCCTGAGCATTGCCAGGTGTGAGCCCAAAAAAAGCAAAAAAAAAATAATAAATAAGCTGGATAGAGAAGGTAAACAGATGATACCTATTTTATGTGGGACTTTGAGCAACTGGATGAAGAAATGCAATAGTACAAAGCTGGGATGCCTAGATCACCCATGGCCCCAGTATAGACAGAAGGAAAAAGAATAGAGAGAATGGGGAGAGGAGGCAGATGAGAAGCAATGGGGATAGCGATCAAAGGGATTCGTGCTCAACATAATCTTCTCCATGTCCATCCATTTGTAGGCAAATTTTATAACTTCATTTTTCCTAACAGCTGCATAGTATTCCATTGTGTAGATGTACCAAAGCTTTTTATCCAGTCATCGATTTTCGGGCACTCTGGTTGCTTCCAGATTCTGGCTATTGTGAATAATGCTGCTATGAACATAAAAGTAGGGATGGTGTTTCCGCTCGCGTATTTTTGGCTTCCCAGAGTATGATACCAATATCCAAGGTCAAGTGAAACATATATCAGGGAGGTCTGTCAAAAGGTGGAAATTATCACAAACGTGTGGGAGTCAGAGGCTAGGTAAGACAGGAAAATGGAACAGTGTGCTAACAATTGTTGAGGGTACTAATGCCAACCTAGAACTGAGCATTAAATAGAGGCAAAAGATACACATGACAACCCTTTTAATGTATGTTCTGTAATCCATAGTCTGGGGGGGAAGGAAAAGAGAAAGAGAGAGAAATGGAAAGAAATAAAGAACCTGCCATGGAGCAGGGCTGGGGGAGGGGGAGGGAACCGGGGGCGTTGGTGGTGGGAGATGGGCACTGGTGGCGGGATGGGTGCTGGAACACTGTTTGACCAAAACCCAAATATGAACTTTTAATTGTATATCTTTGTAAATTTTAAAAATAAAAAATTAAAAAAAAAAACAAAGGGATTCGTGGTACATCAGTGGTGCTAAGGAATGGCAGAGCTAAGTCAGAAGTTATTCAGAGTCAAGATGACTTCTGTAATGGCCACACCCTCTAGCAGTATTTACATAGAAGAGAGGTCTCATTAGAATGAAACTTGGCTTAAGTAGATTAAGCTGTGAGTGGGCAAAACAGCTAAGTTCCCAAACTAGCTAAAGCTGTCATCCAACACTGGACCCCCATTAAAGAGGAGAAAGTTCAGCAGGAACAAAAAAGCCCTACTAAGGACATTGCTGAAATAATATTTCTGAACACTTTCTGTTAATCGACTCTTACTTTCACAGAAAACCTTAGTTAGCATAAAGGCCTACAAAATCAGCTTTACCCAAAAAGCAAGTGAACACATATTTTGGAGTTTCCTCTCCTCTCTAAGTCTGGTATATGCCTTCCTATGCTTTTGTTTTTGTCTGCCAGGACAGGGGCGGGCCAAGAGGAGCTTACCTATCCTGTCAGCCCTTTTTTAACAGATTATTATCCCTACCTTGAGCTATTCCACTACCTGAATGATTTATCCCCAAGAAGATGAGATTCATGGATTTCCTAAATTACCTGGCAACCCACGCTTGGCCCTTATTTATACTGTAACCCTTTCTGGTTTTGGCTGGGGAACTCCCAAAAAGTGCTCAGGAAGTCTAGGCCCAACAAGCGATTCTTCTGCCATGTGAGCCTGCGATTCAGATGCGGCTCCAGCCTGCAGTGCTCAGAGGGGTAAGGAAACTCCGAAACATGTGTTCCCTTGCTTTTTTTGGTAAAGCTGATTTTGAGGGCCTTTGTGCTAATTGCCTGAGGGTTTCTGTGAAAATAATAGTCCATTAACAGAAAGTGTTCAGAAATATTACTTGAGAAATGTCCTTAGTAGGGCTTTTAGTTCCTACTGAACTTTCTCCTCTCCTAATGGGGTCCAGCCTCACGGCTTTTGGAGAGAGCAAAATTTGACCCCCTTCTTATCTTGGTTTTGGTATTATATCTTTCAGTACACAATTCAAAGCCACAAAGATTTGCAGCATTTTTCTATGAAAGTCATAAGGGTTTATCACTTACTTTCAAGTCATTGATTCATTATGAATTAATCTTGTCTATGGTATGTTAGAGAGACATTTCATTTTAAAAAGGTAAATATTGGGCGGAGCTATGGCCCAGCAGGTAGGGTGTTTGCCTTGCACGCAGCCGGCCCATGCTGGCCTGGGTTTGATTCCCGGTATCCCATATGGTCCCCGAGCACCGCCAGGAGTAATTCCTGAGTGCAGAGCCAGGAGAAACCCCTGAGCATTGCTGGGTGTGACCCCAAAAAGCAAAAAATAAATAAATAAATAAATAAATAAATAAATAAAAATAAAAAATAAAAACGTAAATATCCAGTTGATCTGGCACTGTTTGTTAAATAAGTCATCCTTATTGCATAATCTTAGTACCCTTGACAAATTTAATTGACCTTATACTCTAGGCCTAATGTTTAAACCTCAATTCTATTCTATTGAACTATTAATTCTATCATTTCTACTTCTATAACATCCAACCAGTATTGTTCATTGTTTGTTGGATAATCTACAATATAGATGTCAATTATATCTGGTTGGTTGGTTGAAGGTATTATTTAGTACAAGTATACCCACACTGCCTGCCCCTTGAGGTGTTGCAGGTGTGGCTGCAGTGTCTGGCTGCATCAGCAGGTGGCAGAGGTGGCAGACAGGAGACAGGCTTGTCTACACCCCCAGGGCTCTGCCCTGTGGGTCCCTGGATGGTCGATGGTCTGACATAGAAAAGACTGGGCCCCCTGGGATGAACCCAGAGCCATGGCAGAGCCTGGAAAGCTACCCACAGTGTACCCAAAAACAGTATGCCAAAAACAGTAATAATAATGGACCTCATTCCCAACTAATGGAACGTTACTGGTGTCCACTCAAGCAAATTGATGAACAACGGGAAGACAAGTGATACAAGTGATACCCTTACTGATTTTCAACTTAACAAGACTACATTTCTTAGGGAGGTTGCTGAAATCTCCAAATATTATTGTTTTCATTTATTTTTCCTGGTAGTGATACCAGTTTTTGCTTCATGCAGTTAGATATTCTATTGTTAAGTATACATGTCTAAAGAATTTTTTTTTTAAGAATTGCAATATCTTGTTGGAGAATCAACTTCTTTGTCATTATGTTTGTTCTCCCAGAAAATTTTACTTTGACGCCTGGTCTGTCTAAAATTAATATAGCTACTCTTTCTTTTGACTCATGTCATCATGATATTTTCTCCATTGAATTATTTATGTTTCTATAAATATTTAAAACTGACTTCTTGTAGAGAACACATAACTGGGTTGTGTTTTATTCATTCGAAACCACCTCTCCAATTATATAGAAATCATAAACAGTCAATGTGTTTACTTAATATTTGGGATTAACATTTTTCATATTTATGTTTAATTTGTGTGTGGGTTCTGTTTTTATAATTTTCTTCTTTTTTACCTACATTATTTTTATTCTCTCTGAAGATTATATTTAAAGATTTGGAAGGCCTATATGTTGGCAGCAATTTCAATATTTGTTTTGATTTTTTTTTTTACTGTTGGAGGATAATTTTTGGAGGGTATGAATTTGATATTATCTTTCTTTTCAATGAATCACATATTTTATTCTTTTCTCTTTTGCTTACATGGTTCTGAATAGAAGATAGATAACATTTTTATCTTAATTTCTTGATTGTATTTTGTTTTTCCTCAGGTTCCTTCATCTTTTCATTGTCTCTGCTTTCCTGTTTTCCTATACATTTGATAAAATGTAGCTTTTACTTCAGGTTTGCCATTCCTGATTAATAATCTGTGATAGTTTTGAATTTATGGATTTATATCTGTTATTATTTAGGGAAGTGCTGAGTATTTATTATCTTAAATGTTTCTTTAGTTCTTTTGTCTCTTTTTCTTCTGGTAATCCTACTATACATATAACATTTTTATACTTATCCCATATAATAATTCTATTATGTGTAAGGTTTAGTTTTCTCTGCTCTATGGGGTGGTATTAGGCCACACCTGGAAATGTTAGGAGGCGATGTGGTGCTTGGAATTGACCTCAGGGCTCCTGCAGACAAAGCATGAGTGCCATTCTTTACACTCTCCTAAATGAAAAATTCATTGGTATATTATCTAGCACAAGGATTCTTACCACCGCAATGCTCAGTCTAAAATATATCTATGAAAGGCAGTCTTTAGCAGAATACTGACAGATTCATTTCAGGTGTGTGTATGTGTGTGTGTGTGTGTGTGTGTACTTTTGTGTGCTCAGTCTAAGCTATATTTATGAAAGACATTCTTTAACAGAATGCTTGCATATTCATTTTGCGTGCATGCGCATGCGTGTGTGTGTGTGCGTGTGCGTGTGTGTGTATTTTTTGTGCAACCCTAAGAGGATTCCTGATGATATAAGTCTCACATTATTGTGAATCCTAATATTGGTACCCAGAGAGTTTTAAATGTGCACAGCAGTCCACACTGAGCCCCCAGCAATGTGTCCATTACTTTTACCCAGGCACTGGTTCCTTCAAAGGTTTGTGGCTCATGAGTCTCTACTCCAGTAAGTTACAGTGACCATTATTCACTTATCTGTCTCTCAGTCCTGGTGTATCCTGTGTCCTCCCCACTATTATGGTTCCCAGAAGGGTTGTTGACTTTTAATCTGTTCAGTGTTTTACTTATAAGTACAGAGTGACAAATTCTAAGCTCCTTACATGTGAACCCAGAAACCGTAAGACACTAGCTACTGTCTATTCATGTCACTAATTGAAAATTCTCTGTAGTAGCTTTTATTTATTTGTGGGAAGCAAATCAGAAAGAAACACTCTAGCCCTTTCATTATTGTTTTTTAATACATCAAGAGAGTTTAAAAATATCCTAGCACAAGGTCAGAGTTTTTAGAAAGTTGTTTTCATTTGTATAATTTGTTTTCCTGTCATACAACTATTTCTTGCCTGCACAACTCTTCTATGTTCTTGTCAACTCCATTCTTTTTTTTTTTTTTTTTTTTTTTGCTTTGTGGGTCACACCCGGCGATGCTCAGGGGTTACTCCTGGCTCCATTCTTGAGTGAGCAAATGATTAAAGTTGATGTAAAAAAAATTACTACTCTTATTTTTTAAACTAAAAAAATGTTCACTTACAATATTTCATCACTTTTTGTATCATATAAGCCTAAATACTAGAAAGGTCAAATGAGTATGTTGGAAATTCACCCAGAATATATCTCATATTGTTTCTTCTTACTAGGTCAGGAATTGTGCTGTTCTCCATAAACACTTTCCCATTTGTTATGTATTCCACCATGCAATGCAGGTCATTACACAATTTAGGTCACTGCACAACATAGGTGATTGCACAATGATCAAAATTGCATGGAGTGGGTCATTGTGAGTAGCTAATGATGTTACTCAAGTTAATCAAAATATTTTTCCAGGTTTTTATTTCTAGAAATTAGAAATCAAAAGACTAAGTAGACTGAATAGCATCAACTGTTAGCAAATTTTATAATCTTGTATTTGAATGCAGAGATGATCAATTCCAGTGTCTATAGATGCAAAATTATTTCTCAGTGTTCATCATGTATGATTAATTATGTTATTGATTATAAAAATAAGATTAGATGATATTTGATGATTAAATATGATTATGAATTGTCATAGGAAACAGGTCATTGTTCAGATACTTGTGCAAACTCTCTGACATACTAGATATGTCAGAGAGTAAAATTCACATGGTTCTCTCCAGTTTTTCTGTGATAGGCAGTAAAAAATCTTGCAGATTCCTGTTGTGTGCTCCTTGACATTCCGCTACCTGCTCTATCAGATTATTTTATCAGGTTTTCATCATTTTGAACACAGATGCCAATGACAATGATCATAATTCATGGTATGCATTATATCTTGGAGTCATAACATCGTAGTTTGTTAAAGCTGCATATCATGAAAAAGACCTTTCACAGTGTTGGTTCTGTGAGTTGTGACAATGACATGCATTCATGTAGTTAATAAGCCAGTGCCATACAATACTTTTATCAAGGTGATCAACAGGTCTGTCTTAATGGGAAGGTAGAGAGAGTCCTGCACATATTGGCACCAGTTTTTAAATTGCAGCTATCTTGAGATAGTTAATACTTGAATAATTCTAGTATTTTATGTCTTCAAACTTCTCTCTATAAGACTTCTCTTTATAAGTCATAAAATAAGACAAACTTTATTTTATGTCTTCAAACTTCTCTTTAATCCTTTTGTAGTCAACTACTTCCCAAGCCTCAATTCCTGACAATTCTCCATGCATTCTCTCCTTTTTATGATGTTATTTTTTTCAGAATGTCATGTAAAGAAATCATTTACTTACTCTTTAGAGGTAAGCTCTATACCCTCAGTTCTTTGAAGAACTAAAAAACTAACCTCCAATTTGTCTACCTTTTAATTTTTTTCTTATTGTGGAGGTGGGTGTGATTTTTTTCCTAGTTCCCCACATTTCTAAGCTTAAACCAGTCATCTACTTTTTTGAATAAAGGAAATGAAATCTTAAATCCTCAAATGGTGATCTAAATATAAGATTTATTTACATACAAGTAAAAGGAAACATATGAAAGCTTGATATAGTTTTCTTTCAAAAAAGAAACCAGAAAAGGTAGGTCAAAAACAGCAGCAGGAAAAAAGAATGTTCAAGATCAAAGAGAATGCGAAATGCAGGTCTAAGTGCTACTTAGATTGTCGGCAGACAATGGTCCCTTTATGGCTATCTGGGGGAAAATATAGCTTTAAGCAGTTCTCCACTAGGTATTATTGAACTTTAGTATCAACAACTAAAGACTAATGTTTCATGGAAAAAAGTGATTGGTATCATAATTTTCTTTACATGTGCTCTAAAGGGATACAGTTGGCAATCTCGGCTTCCTAATATACTCATATTCTCACAACAATAATAAAATTATTGCTCAGTATCCTTGTAAATGATTACAAAGTACTGCAATAAGCAAAGGTATTCGACCACATTATTACACAGTGAAGACATTCTAAAATTAGTTGAAGAAATCAGTAATGAACGAGGCATTTCTTATACCAAACAGAAATGCATACTGTTTTTAACCCAAGTCTACTTCCTTGGAAATATGGAATATAAAATTGGATTATGTCTGTGCTTAAAACACTTCTGCTCACTATCTAGCATATTTTCCTCGATTTACCATTTAAGCCTTTTATAATTGAACTTGTCATAAATTTATGTAAATATTCAAAGAGAACTTTTATCCTTGGTAACTAAAGAGAAAGGGAGAAGGAAAATACTGTATTATGAAGGTCTAAAGTAATTTCTAGAAATCAAAACCTGGAAAAACATTTTGATTCACTTGAGTAACATCATTATACATTCACCAGTGCCTAAGGTCATACTGGCCAAAGTCAGGACCTCTCCCCATATCCTCATTCTAGAAAATATACGATTTAAAGTATAATAAAACACATATTAAAATATAAAACACAGATTTGTTGGCTGAAATTGGATATAAAAAGGAGAACGAAGTGGGGGGGTGGGGAAAGGCAGAAGTACAATTGTTGAAACTGGCACAACTAACTTGGTTTTCTGTTATCAAAGAGTCTGACCATTCTAATACAAGGATTTCAAAACTAAGTGTGGTATTTTAGTTCAAATATCGACTTATTTGTTACAAAGAGGGATGGCAGAAGATGCAGAGCTGGTAAATTCAGAGAGATAGCTTTAAAAAATGCATGTCAGCTTGGTAGTTAATGACTACTGAACTTTGCCTCCACCACTCATCTCTGAGAAGCTGTATTGTAGGCCAGAAAAGGCCAAACGTAATTGAGGATTTTAAGATCACTTTGTGATGCAAAAGATACCAGCCATTTGCTTACCTCAACATCCAATATCCATCTTATTCTTCATAATTTATCCACTAATTAAAATTATGCTTATTAAAACTAATATTAGAGTGCCTTCCTCCACTTCTTCCAAACTTCTGACATACTGACACACACACACACACACACACACACACACTCACTCACTCACTCACACAGAGCTTTGTATGACCAGGTGGATAAATTCTGGCCAATGACAAGAAGGTACATGGGAGTTCCAGGGCACTTTAATATGTGATAGGATCAGACTTTTCTTTCTTTGATCCTTATTCTGTTAAAAGAGGAGAAGTGAATATTGGAACTCTAGAAATGTCCTTGGACTATAAAATATCTTAATGGAAGAGCTATTCCAAAGAGACGAGAGGGGAGAGAAAGGAGAGAGTGAAAGGAGAGGCAAAGTACTGTCATAGAGCAGGATGGGGAAGTGGGTAGAGAATCAGGGGACAATGTGGTGGGAAATGGGCACTGGTGGAGAGATGGGTACTGGAACACTGTATGACTGAAGCCTAATCATGATCATGATCATCTTTGTAATTGTATACTCACAGTGGTATGATAAAAATTTTTCTAAAAAATATTTTATATTTTATTAAAAAAGAAAGGTATAAAAAAACTAGAACCCTTTTTATGTTAATATCATTTTATGTTAGTATAAAAATAGATAGCTGGTAAACAAAAGAATCATCAGACCAATCTTAGATAATTTACATCTGGACAATATTCATGTGAGGGCTAAGTAAGCTCTGATTATTAAAAAATATTACAGATTAATCTCCCTCATGAACACAGATGCTAAAATCTTAGACAAAATATTATCAAACAGAATTCAAATACTAATCAAAAAGATTACACATCATGACCAAGTAGGATTCATCCCAGCAATTCATGAATGGTTCAACATTCACAAGTCAATGAATATAATACATTGTATCAATAAGAGAAAAAATAAAACCCATATGATCATATCGATAGATACAGAGAAAGCACTTGACAAGATCAAACACCCATTCATGATAAAGAAAAATCCTCCCAAAAATGGGAATTTAAGGAACATTCCTCAATATGGTCAAAGCCATCTACCAAAAACCACAGTGAATATTATTCTCAATGTAGAAAAATTAAAAGCCTTCCCCGTAAGATTGAGGACAAGACAAGGTTGCCTACTCTCACCCCTTCTATTCAATATAGTACTGGAAGTACTTGCCATAGCAATCAGAGAAGAAAAGGACATTAAGAGCATCCAGATAGGCAAGGAAGAAGTCAAGCTATCACTATTTGCAGATGATGTGATATAATATCTAGAGAACCCCAAACTCTACCAAAAAGCTCCTAGAAACAATTGATACCTATAATAGAGGCGGAAGGGCAAAATCAATACCCAAAAGTCAATGGCTTTCCTATATACAAATAATGAAAGAGCAGGAAGAGATATTAAGAAAACGATCCCATTCACAATTGTGCCACAGAAAATCAAAGAGTATAAAAGACCTGTACAAAGAAAACTATAAAACACTACTTCAAGAAATAAAAGAGGACACAAGGAAATGGAAATAAACTCCCTGCTCATGGATTGGGAGAACCATGTAATTGGGAGTACTCACTTGTATCATTTGTCTTCCGATTTGCTAGAGTGGGTACCAGTAACATCTCCAGATGTCCTGTCACATGCTATTATAGCCCAAGGGTATCTGCTCACTCAAGGAACATGAAGATCCTCAAACCATTCCTTCAGATCATAGGAATGAGGTCTATAATTGTTACTGTATTACTATTGTCAAAATAGTAATACTCCCAAGAGCTTTATATAGATTCAATGTGGTCCCCATAAGAATACCTATGACATTCTTCAAAGATATTGACCAAACACTCTTGAAATTTGCATGGAATAATAAATGCCCACAGATAGCTAAAGCATCCTTGGGAAAAAAATATGGGAGGCATCACCCTTTGCAAGTTCAAACTCTACTACAAAGCAGTAGTAATTAAAACAGCATGATATTGGAATGAAAACATACCTGTGGACCTATGGAATAGTCTTGAATATCCTGATACCCAGCCTCAAATACATGATAGTTTAATCTTTCATAAAGGAGCAAAAAGTATGAAATGAAGCAAGGAAAGCCTCTTCAACAAGTGGTGCTGGGAAAACTGAGCAGATACATGTAAAAAATAAACTTGGACCTCTGTCTAACAGTATGTACAAAAACCAGATCAAAATGGATTAAAGATCTCAATATCAGACCTGAATCCATAAAGCACATCCAAGAATTATAGGAAAACCCCTCCACAATAATGAAGCTAAAGGCATCTTCAAAGATGAAACAACACTAACAAAACAACTAGAAGCAAAGATAAACATATGGGACTACATGAAACTAAAAGCTTCTACACCTCAAAAGAAACAGTGATCAAAATACAAAGACTCTCCACAGAATGCAAAAGAATATTCTCCCAATCCCATCTGATAAGGGGTTAATATCCAGGATATATCAGGCACTGGTAGAACTTTACTAGAAGAAAACTGTCAACCCCATCAAAAAATGGGGAGAAGAAATAAACAGAAACTTCGACAAGAAAGAAATTCGAATGACCAAAAGACATGAAAAATGCTCATCATCATTAATCATCAGAGAGATACAAATCAAAACAACAGTGAGATATCATCTCACCCCACAGAGACTGACACATATCCAAAAGGGTGAGGACAACAAGTGCTGGCGTGGATGCAGGAAAAGGGGATTCTTATCCATTGTTGGTGGGAATGTTACCTGATACAGCCTTTCTGGAAAACAATATAGACATTCCTCAAGACAAGAAATGGAGCTCCCCATTTAACCCATCCATACCACTCCTGACGATATAACCTGGGAAATCAAAAACATACAGCGGCAACACCATCTGCAATTTTATTTTCATAGCAGCACTATCCACAATAGTCAGAATCTGGAAACAACCAGAGTGCCCAAGAACTGATGATTGGATAAAGAAACTTTGTTACATCTGCACAATGGCATACTGTGCAGCTTTCAGGAAAAAATGAAGTTATGAAATTTGCCTATAAATGGATGGACATGGAGAGGATTATGCTGAGTGAAATTAGCCCGAGGGAAAAGGACAGGTATAGAATGACTGCATTTATTTGCAGGATATATAAAAAAATAGCATGATACCAATATCCAAGGCCAGACAAAATATGGATCAGGAGGTCTTATCAGTTGGTAGAACCTACTGCAAATATGTGGGAGTCAGAGGTTAAGCAATACAGAGAATGGAACAGTGTACTAATAATTATTGTAAATGATAATACCAGCGTGAGAACTGAGTATTGAAAGTAGGCAAAAGTATGTACATGGTAACTCTAACTGTACATATTGCAAGCCACAGTGTGTGAAAGAAGCAACAGAGAGAGAGAGAGAGAGAAGTGAAAATTGCCTGCCATAGACACTGACTGGGGAGGGGTGAAATCATGGGACATTGGTGGAGGGAAATGGGCACTGATGGAGGGATGGGTGCTGGAACACAGTATGACTGAAACCCAAATATGAATACTTTGATAACTGTATAGCTCACAGTATCACTTGTCTTGTATCACTTGTCTTCCTGTTGTTCATCAATTTGCTCAAGCAGGCACCAGTAACAACTTTATATGTCCTGTCATATGTAAAGTGTAGCACAAAGGGCAACTGATTGCTCCAGGAACATATGAGCCTCAAACTATTCCTTCAGGTCATGGGAATGAGGTCTATAATTGTTACTTCTTTTTGGGAGCATATCAAATACGACATGAGTAGCTTACCAGGCTCTACTCTGCGGGTGGGATACTCTTGTAGTAGCCTCTCATCTTGTGCAGGTACTGATGAACCATTTACTGAGGAATGATCAGCTTTTCTGCTGGGTGGAGCTTGGAGTTGTGGAGTCTGGAGGTTGAAAATGCCGGCCCTCATGGTGTGTGTGTGTGGGGGGGTCCTCTGACTTCTTGCGAGGTTCAGGTGGGATGGTGGACCAGGGCTAGGACCTGCCTTCCCTCCTGGGCAGCTCATGATCAGCTGGGCACAGGAAGAGCCAGTAGCAACTCTGCCATGTGTCTCTGAGGCTCTGGATCAAGCATACCTGGGCTTGAAAAAGACTGCTGTAGGGTCGGACTATGACAAGCAGGGCTGTGATTGACTCTTCTGCTGGGTGGAGCTCTGACGAGCTGTGCAGTCTGGATGTTGAAAATGGTGGCCCTCCCGTGCCTGCTGGACTCAGAGCAAGGATTGAGGGCCTCCACTCAGTCCCCAGCCTCCAGGCCCAGTGGGTGTGGCCCTGAGCTCCAGCCACTACAGCCAACTGCCACAAGACAGAGACTCCAGATCCAAGGCTGCGCAGCTTGGCCTTATGGTGAGCGACCCTATGGAGTACCTGGGGGGAAAAGTAAAAGGCTCGGCCAGTGCCTGATCGTGATCCTACATAGCTCCTAGGGCCTGCATGCCATGCAGGTGGCCACGCCTGCTGGACTCGGAGCAAGGATTGAGGGCCTCCACTCAGTCCCCAGCCTCTGGGCCCAGTGGGTGTGGCCCTTAGCTCCAGCCACCACAGCCAACCGCCGCAAGACAGAGACTCCAGATCAAGGCTGCGCAGGCACGCGGCTCTGCCACCGTGGTTTTAATCTTTGACTCAATGTATTTTAGCACCAGGTCCTTTCAGGATCTTTCTCACTTGCACACTTCAACGATCATTCTATTTGCATCAGATCAAGAGGTTATGGGGAATGAGGAATTATGATGTCACACTATAATTCACTATTAAGTAATCAGATAGAGATATCATACATTATTAGTATCCATAGGACAAAGCCATAAAGTGTAATAGAAGAGAGATTGGTAAATACAGGGACATAGAGAAAGAGATAGATAAACAAAATGTGCCTGCAATGGGGGCAGGCAGGGTTTGGGTGGGAATTGGGTGGTGGGAATTGGCACTGGTGGAGGGATGGATTCTGGAACACTGTATTGTAGAGACCCAATTATGAACATCCTTGTAATTCTATATTCATATGGTATAATAAGGATTGGGGAAGATGAAGGAGAGACAGAGAGAGACAGAGAGAAAGGGAGCGAAGGAATAAATGCCTGTTCTGGAGCTGGGAGAGGGGCATGTGGGGACATTGGTGGTGGGAATGGGGGCACTGGTGAAGGGATGGGAGCTGGAACAATATATGACTGAGACCCAATTATGAACATCTTTGTAATGTTGTTTTCATGGTGGTAAAATAAAAAAATAAAAAATAATAAAAAAAAAAAAATGGTGGGGTCCTCACCTTGAGGACCATAGCTCACAGTGGTATAATAAAAAATTTTAAAAACCACGATTTTGAAACAAAAAAATATTTAAAATATCTTCTTATTGCTATTTAAAATCAAACGTCCTAACAAATATCTCATATTTGTTTTAGACTGGGATGAAACCTGTACTGATTTGCATGTGCGTATATGCATTTGATTAGCACAAAAAATTTAATATTTATAGATTTGAGCAATGAATAGCTTTTGTTAAAATTACTATAGTACATCTAGGAATTCATATACCCATGTGATATTTTTCATGCCAATAAAACTAGGTATCCAAACACAGTTGAAGAGGACTAAGTTGTGAACATAGGTGAGCTTGTGTAGTATTTGAAGTTTAACCGAGATCCATAAGCTGTTGACTTTTATTTATTTATCTATTGATTTATGGATTTGGGGACACATCTGGCTATGTCAAGGGGTTTCTCCTGGTTCTACACTCAGAATCACTCCTGGCCATGTTCAAGATACCATATGGAATGCTGAGGATTGAACAGAGATCAGCTTCATGCAAGACCTTATACACTGTACTATCTCTCCACACCCCATAAATAGTTGACTCTATGTTAGGATATTTTAGAAAACCTGGTGGTTTATTATCCTGTAGTATCCCTACATGTCGGGGAGCTCCGCCAGGGTCCCCGACAGTGCCGGGAAGCGAGTTCCCTTCTACCTCCGAAGCTGGTGAGGAATGGATGAAAACTCAGGAATCCGATGCAGTTTTAAAAGGCTTTACTTATCACAGGTTCAGGCATACAAATCAGCAAAAGGAAAAGCCCAGTGCTTAGGGTTCCAGGCTAGAACCCCAGCCACGTGTAGGCCAAGATGGCGGCCACCACGTGTAAAGGCCTTGTAAAAGGAGAAGACAAAACTTCCAAGAAGGGTGCGAGCTCACAGAGAGCCCAAAAAAGAAAGAAGCGCTGGAGAGAGAAAGCAGATTAGTTTATACCCCTGCAACTCAGACCTTCCTCCCACTGTTATGGAAAGCAGGGAGGGTCAAATGCCCTTAGGTAATCCCTCCCTGCACCTCACCTAGGTCCTTTAGTATGCTAATGTTTTGAGGCAAGATCTGCCTGGAAATGCCTTTTTTATAGGGTAGAGAAGGGGGTTTCTGAGATGGCATGTCTCTGTACCAAAGACTAATACTAATGCCAGTTAAATATTTCTCCAAGCCTTCACAAGTCTCTTCTACTTCATTGTAGTTTTATATTTTAGTTGCCTTTGAGTATATCAGGGAGCCATGCTTGTTTGCTTGGAAGCAAACAGCATTTCTCTCTGGTCTAATTACTTAGGGGTCCTACGTGGCCAGGCTAATATGCTGGCAAGATCTAGCTAGTCCCACGGTGATTGTGGTAGCTTGGGAGAGTATTTATACCAGCTAGTACAGCATACATGGTCAGATAAACCGCCACATTTAGACTACCCCCTTATCTACGAAGTTATTTGCAGGCGGCAATTCAGAGCAGATGCAGCGGCCCTTAGAGGAGTCCCTGCAACACCTACATAGTTATTCTCTTGAAGAAGCAACTTCACCTCTGGACAGCAACTTCTATTTCCATCAGACACTTCCAGCCTACTTTTCCTTATATGTCACAATATAGAACTCCCTCATCTAGCCTATTACTCCATTAGTTGAACTAACTACTTGCAATAAATCTTGAAATATGCATCTACTACTGGTTCTGTCCTGACTGACTCGCTCCCTGAGAAAACAGAACAAAGGAAAATGAAAAAATAAGAAAATGACATGAATAAGTTTAGCAGTGATTTTTAATTTCACTATCACATATAAATGGTTTTTCTTCCTCTAGTAAGTCTCACACAATTTGCACCTCCAATAAAATTGCTGTAACTTTTTTAAATCTCTAAGTACTTCCTCAGATGATTTCAACCTAAGGCATATCATTGAATTCATTTGATCCATGTTCCTTTTAAGACCATAGCTAATGAGAAAAATCTATTTTGCCTTTGGAAGGTACATCTGTGACTGACTGTAGAAGCTGTTTTGATTCCTCATTTGAATCAGCTTTCTATTTCTTTTTTAAGACACAGTCTGTTTGCAAATGATTTCTAGCATTTATGAATTGGTTCCAGGACAGATCATTTTAATCACTGCATGGTATCTTTCCAGAAATAATATTAGAATCTCTGCTTATGTTCTTTGTTCTAATAGATAAGAGAACACACTGTATGTTTTGAGCTTTGAGTACTGAGATGGTATTGTGTGTGTACTAATTATCTTTTAGGTCTGCTGTTGGACACCACTAATAACAGTGGTTCTACTGGGATTCAAAATGTTGTATTTTTAAGTATTATAAGAAAGTAAAAGTAAAGATAATTTGGCATGGAAATTGTGGAATTCTTCATCTATTAAGTTAGAGTGTTGTGGGATTATAAATTGATGGCGTGATAGTTTTATATAAACAAAGAAGATTTAATAGTTCTTCACTTGTATCACTTCCTGTTGTATTGTCTTCCCGTTGTTCATCGATTTGCTCGAGTGGGCACCAGTAACATCTCCATCTCCATTTAATAGTTACAAACTAAAAAAAATCCTATCCCCATTCATATACTGAAATTTAATCTTGAATAAGATATTAGAAAGTTGCCCTTTGGGAAGTGATTTATTCTTTTTTATGGGGATGTTGTGCCATACCAGGCAAAGCTCATAGCTTGTTCCTCGTGTGTAATTAGGGACCATTTGTGGTGCCTGGGTGTAGGCAGTGTGTAAGGCAAGCACCTTAATTATTATCTCTGGTCTTAAGGTGATTCACCGAGGGAGGAACCTTTATTTTATTGGGAATACTCTTCCAAGAAGAGACCATCGTGTGGCCTTTACATTACAGGAAGATCAATGAAGAGTCAGCAGTATGCCGGCAGAAGGAGGCTGGGTCTAGCTGACACCTGATATGCCAGCACTCTGCTCTTAGAGGCCAGTCCCAGAACCATGAGAAATGATTGTGTGCTGTTGCTGAAGCTCCGGATCCTTTCTAAACCTCAGGCTACTTTTTTAAAGGAGGTAGAACTGGATAAAACAATATTAATGTGATTTTCAGAATCAATTAGTTTAAATAAAGTTTTAAAAGTCTATAAGGCACGACTTCTCAAAGCCTTTGAGTAGCAAAAGTATAACCATTAGGTTTATTCCAAGAGCAATGCAAAAAGTGTATGTATAAAACCAGTAGGGAATATAACTTAAGTTACCTTGTGGCTTCCATGAAGTTTCCAATAATATATTGGAACACTTGCTTTTCTCCCCTCCTGTTCATGTAGTCATGTGAATTCTAAAGTGATCTCCTCCAGAGTTCAGAGTGTGCCTGAACATTTCCATAGGCTGCACTCTCTACCCTCCCCCTTAGCCTCATGATTTTTTATTTGTTGCAGAAAGAACCTGTTGTTAAAGGAAGATTGTAGAGTACTGGCAAAAAAATGTGGAAAATCTAAAGTACTAGTAGGTATTTCAATACACTATTTCAAGGGACATTTTTATAAATTTATAAAACATTTGAATGTGGTTATTTATCACCTTACAATTTGGTTATTTATCAAAATTATTTGGAATGCATTTTGATTTTTTAAAAAGTGATATGCTTTAAGACATAAATTTATCCAAATTTAGAAATCACATGTGAATTGCCCATTTTCTCTGCCTATTTTCTACATGGTTATTATTTAGATATTTATTCAAATACATTGACAGTAATGTAAATTGTGAATAACTTTCCCATTCTATTTTTTAGGTGATTTGTAACAATTTGTCAATATAAAATTACAAATCTTTCTTTGTTTAGAGGAGGAAGTTATTCCCATTTGAAGGACCCCTGTCCTGCCTGCAAAGACTATGCTCCAACCCGTGGACATATTTCTTGGGTACTTAATAGCATAAAATTTTATGATTTAAATTTTACTTCCCATTTCTACTTTGACTATTTTGGTATAGGTACATATACTATATACTTATACTATTTTGGCACAGGTACATATACCATTCTATGATAAAATTTATTGATATTTCTTTTTTTTTTTTTTTTTTGCTTTTTTGGGTCACACCTGGCGATGCTCAGGGGTTTCTCCTGGCTCTGCACTCAGGAATCACTCCTGGCGGTGCTCGGGGGAACCATATGGGATGCCGGGGATCGAACCCGGGCCTGCATGGGCCGCCGCGTGCAAGGCAAACGCCCTACCCGCTGGGCTATCGCTCCGGCCCTAAATTTATTGATATTTCTTCTGCTAATTTTTTGTTGAATTTTGCATTTGCCTCCTGCTTTTATTTTATTTTTTAAAAAATTTTTATTATACTACCGTGAGACATACAATTACAAAGGTGTTCATAATTGGTTCTTGGTAATACAGTATTCCAGCAACCATCTTTCCACCAGTGCCCCATTCCCACTACTAATGTACCCACACCCCTCCCGCCCACCCCCAGGCTGCCTCAATAGCAGGTACCCCTTTTCCTCTCTGTCTCTCTCTGTCTCTATCTCTGCATCTCTCTCCCTCTTCTTTTTTACACATTGTGGCTAGCCCTGTAGACATTTAATGTTTATCATGTAAATCTCTTTGTGTATATTCAATGGCAAGTTCTAGTCTGACATTACCATTTCCCACATTTAGTAAAACACTGGTATATATTTATATGCCATTAATGAATGAAGTCATTCTATATCTGTCCTTTTCCTTCTGACTAATATCATTCAGCAGGATAGTCTCCATTCCATCCAGGAAGTACTTGCAATAGCAACCAGGGAAGAAAAAAGACATTAAGGGCATCCAGATAGGAAAGGAAGAAGTCAAGCTGTCACTGTTTGCAGATGACATGATACTATACCTGGAAAACCCTAAACTCTCTACCAATAAGCTCCTAGAAATAATAGATTCCTGTAGTAGAGTGGCAGGGTACAAAATCAGTAGCCAAAAGTCAATGGCCTTCCTATATGCAAGTAATGAAAGATAAGAAAGGGACATTAAAGAAACTATCCCATTCACAGTTGTGCCAAAGAAAATCAAATACCAGAAATAAGTTTGACAAAGAACATAAAGAATCTCTACAAAGAAAACTACAAAACATTACTTCAGGAAATAAAAGAGAACCTGAGGAAATGGAGACATATTCCCGGCTCATATATTGGAAAGATTAACATTATCAAAAGAGTAATACTCGCTTTTTAAGCACTGAAAGGCTTAAAACCTTGAAAAACACCCTGGTTAGAAAGCTTGAAACTTCAAAGGTGTATTAAAAACCTCTTCCAACATGTAATTAATTGCCATAAGCAAATTATTGTATACTAATTCTGCATTATCCTTCAGCAATTCTTCTCCACAGTCAGAAGGATCTTAGCTTTCAGTGTACATAGTGTTCCCTTTGTACCTTTGCTCTCTACAGTTTTGGTTACCCACAAGCAACCAAACCCTGAAACCTAAATGGAAAAATTCAGAATTTTTTGTGTACCATTTTGCGTAGTTCAATAAAATCTTTTGTAGCTTGCTCTATCCTACCCCATATGTGAATCATCCCTTTATCTAGTTTACTTTGTCTTTGATGAAATGTGTAAACATTTCATCACATCCCAGAAGGTTGAGTACAGTAGAATATGATTTTGAGAGACCACATAAACAGAAATTTAGTAGTTGTGTAGTTCATTTTTATTTTCATTATTGTTCATCCTTTACTAATTTAAAATTAAACTTTTATCATAGTTATGTATACATAGGATAAAAATGTTCATAGGGTTTGTGGTATGTATTGGGGATCTTGTCCATCTCCAGCAGATACAGTGACAATGGTACTATTACTTTTTTTTTAGCTTTTTCTGACTTCAGACATAACCTTCATAATTTCTGAAGATAACATGTAAGAAATGGCGAAAAACCCACAAACTCATCTTCAGTGATCATTGCTGTTTACTTTTTTTTATAGATAATCTCTAAATGCTGGATTTAGAGGTGACTACAAGAGTATGCCACCCACATGGCAGAGCCTGGCAAGCCTCCAGTGTCATATTTGATATGCCAAATACCAGTAACAATTATTTTGGTATTTGGTATTTGATATGCCAAATACAAGTAACCATTATAGGCTTCATTCCCATGACCTGCTGTAATAGTTTGAGGCTCTTTATGTTCCTGGAGCAAGCAGATGCCCTTGGGCTCTACTAGCATGAGACAGGACACATGGAAATGTTACTGGTGCCCGCTCGAGCAAATCGATGATGAAGGGAAGACAGTGATTACTCCCTAGAGCTTTCTACAGGTTCAATGTGGTCCCTATAAAGATACCCATGATGTTCTTCTCCTAATTTTAAGACATTTATGTGAAACTGAGGCTTATACTGGAGTAGGATGTAACTGTACTTTCTATACTATGTGCACTACAACCACTTGTATCACTTCACTTGTATCACTTGTCTTCTAATTGATCATTGATTTGCTCGAGCGGGCACCAGTACCATCTCCATATGTCCTGACACATGCTATTGTAGCCCAAGGGCATTTGTTCACTTCAGGAACATAAAGAGCCTCAAACCATTCCATCAGGTCATGGGAATGAGGTCTATAATTGTTACTGGTTTTCGGCATATAAAAAAATTACACTGGTAGCTTGCCAGACTCTGCCATGCAGGTGGGATACTCGTAGTTGCCTCTAATCGCATGCATTTATTGATGAACTGCGTGGCTGCAAAGTGGCTGCACAAGCCGGGCTTGTGATCATCTTGTCTGCTGGGTGGAGCTCTGACAAGTGGGAAGTACAGATGTGGAAAATGTGGCCCTCATGGTGTGGGGGGTTCCTCTGGCTCTTGCGAGGCTCTGCTAGGGTGGCCGGCCAGGGCTAGAATCCGCATTCCTCCCAGGCGCCTCGTGATCAGCTGGGCACAGGTTGAGCAGGTAGTAGCTCTGCCCCATGTATGTGAGTCTCTGGATCAGGAATACCTGGGCTGGGCATGAAAAGACTGCTGTAGCGTGGGTCTCTGATGAAGCTGGGCTTGTGATCAACTCATCTGCTGGGTGGAGCTCTGACGAGTGGGAAGTCCAGATGTGGAAAATGGTGGCCCTCCTGGTGTAGTGGTTCCTCTGGCTTCTTGCGAGGCTCTGCTGGAGTGGTGGGCCAGGTCTAGAACCCGCCTTCCCTCCTGGTGCCTCGTGATCAGCTGGGCACAGGTAGAGCCAGTAGCAGCTCTGCCCCATGTATTTTAGTCTCTCAACTACAATACAACCATCAATGAATAAGCTAAGATGAGAAGCTTTACTTCAGATTGACTTCAAATAACTGAAAAACTTTAAAAAGTACAATGCTAATTGTACTTTTTAGCAAGTAAATCTCCATGTAAATCCTTCCTGATAGTATTAGGTACAAATCATTTGTATGAGTTTTCATTCAATAATTATTTGTGCATAAATTTTTCTTTTGAACCTGTTCAATTTTTTAACGGAAAGGTTCAGGTGACCTCAGAAAAGGGAGTAATTTGACATCAAGATAAGCTTTCAGATATTTTCTCTAACGCTACCAGCAACTACTTCTTGCCTCTCCCAGTGAGAATCTCTGATCGATTTCTTTGTACCCAAACAATGAAAGTGTTTTTATGCACTGGAAGAGGTTTCAGGAATTCGTAGTTGGTCATTCTTTTTTTTTTTCCAATAATGTGACGGGTTATCTTTCTTCCAAATGCACTTCTCTGAAACTTCTGCCTGACTTGAGCAACCCTTACAAAAATAAGCTGACTTGTTCTATTGTTTTACACCTTCTGCAGCATTAGTGCATGAAAAGGTGATCTGGATCTTATGATATGAAATCACT
>JAJIBD010014225.1:0-25008 GCA_021461705.1 Cryptotis parvus
TGGCCCTGGTTAGATCCACAGTATCATATACCCCCCAAGCACCGCCAGGAGTAATTCCTGAGTGCAGAGCCAGGAGAAACCCCTGAGTATTGCCAGGTGTGACCCAAAAAAGCAAAAAAAAAAAAAAGAGAGACTAGGAGTTAGAATTATTTAATCTTGTGTAATGGATAAAGAAAATTGGTACTAACTTTCATTTTTACCTTGAACTATAGTTTAAATGTAGTATAAACCTTTGGTATGACACCAGATTTCATACTAATTTCTTTTCCAGTTATTAGAAATAAAATTATGAAATATCAGACACCCTGAGTAAACATAAGCTGCAGTTTAAACCAACAAATGAAAAAAGTTTAAATCACTCTGCCACCCATATTTCAATACTTTTAGTTCTATTCCAGTGTAATATTAGCTAATACAAATATACATTAAACTAAATTTGGGGAGAGAACCTAGAGAAAAATGCATTTTCTGCATAAAAATATCGCAATGATTTTCTGATGGACAATACTGGTTTTTGTTTTTATCCTTTTGTGTTTGATCTAGAAAGAGAGAATCATAGAAGTGGGGAAGTTAAAGGGTACATGCAGGGATGATTGACATATGCTGAAAAAATTACTAAAAAATTTTATACCAAATATATGTTTAGTTTTATATTCATAGCATAAACCTCCTTACCACACAAGTCTTTTATAAAACTTTGATTTATTCATGAAAAAAAAACTTGTGTGGATATGTTCCTTTATGTTTGCATTGAAGGAATGGAGCTGCATTCCAAATTTATTGAAATTTCTCATTATATAAGACATTGCAAATGTCAGACACAAGGTTCAGAGAGAGGGGATAAATTCAGGGGGCAACAAAGACTGGTGCCAGATACAATCATTTGGGTAATAGAATCACACAGATTTCATAAAAAAGGAGCATTTTTAGACTCATCCTGAATATCACATGGCAGACTATCTCAAGGCTTTAAAAAACACTATGACACAGCTGTAAATTGAATAATATGCTAATAAAAACAAACACCTCTTTACAAGAGAAAATCAATACACCACTTTCACTAATAGGCATTGCTTGTATAATTATTAAATTGTTCTAAATTGTCAAATAGTTTTTAAGTGTAAATAGTGATAGGAAATGAAATTGATTATAAATAATTTAGGCACTCGGTGAATTTTATTTAAGATAGAATTAAGCCACAAAGCCAGAGATCCAGTAAGGGTAATTATTTAAAATATACAATTATCTTCTCTATCGGATGATTGATGGTCTGAATAGAAAAAGACTGGGCCCCCTGGGATGAACCCAGAGTCACGGCAGAGACTGACAAGCTACCCGTGTTGTATTAAATATGCCAAAACAGTAACAATAATTGACCTCATTCCCAACAAATGGAGATGTTACTGCCGACCGCTCAAGCAAATCAATGAACAAAGGGAAGACAAGTGACAAGTGACAAGTGATTGTCTAATACTATCTATGGCTTTTTAACATATTTAGAGTTGAAAATACATTCTAAAATATGTCCCAATTTAAGATATAGTTTGGGTCATAAGACCTAGAAGTCCAAGAAGTTTTGGCCAAATGTGTTTGGGAGAGGATTAATCATGGATGTTAGAAAATTAATCTTAAAAAATCTGATATTTATTTACAATACACATATTTCTTCTTCTTTAAATCTCTTATACTTCAGAATGCTCATGATTATACACAAAGTCCTCAGTCATTGTTTTTTTAACTTGTCACTCCTTCATTTGTTTTAAAGACTTCAAAAAAGTATTTTTAATATTTATAGATTTCAAATATGTTTCTATCTTCCCACTTATATGGTCACTCTGATTCTTTTTTTCTCAGTTTGATCCAGAGGTTCTAAATTTCCTTGCAATGTAAAGGATATGCTCTATTCTAAACAGAGCAACAAAATAAATATCAAGATTTGTGGCCAAATGTGATTGCTGGTGTGTGGTCACTGGGCGTCTGTTGGATTGCCATTTGTTCACAGCCCTCTGTCTACTTGCCAGCCCTAGGTATCATATTGTAAATGAAAGGTTGCTTCCCTCTTTCCTGTATGCCCTTTACATATTCTTATGTCTGTTTTTATAGACACAGGAAGGCTATTAAGACTTTGCATATTGCAAGATGTTGAAAGTCCAAGTAAGACTAAGGTTGACTAACCTCAGAGATTGCCTTCAAGTGAAATGTTTGTCTACAGGATGCATGTTAGAAGAGTGACACAAAATAAACTAACTGCTCTTTCTGCTTCTGTTTACCTGTTTTGCCTTATGATCAAAGTAGAAATGTCCATGTGCCCTATCATTATGCCTGTAAAAAGTATATAATGTATGGGTTACAATGCATCAGAGCCACTTGAGTGTCTTTGGCTCAAAGATCCTCAGCATTGAGTTAATAAACTATCTTTTGCCTATATTTCCATTTCTGGAGAGTCTGTAATCAAATGATGACCTAACAATGTCCCCAGGAGTGGTTACCCTCTACGTTTAATCCTGGGTATAAACAAATGTCTATCCCTCTTACTGTGTTTATACAAAATGACTAGAAATATTAAATTGATTGTTTACTGGCTAAGGAAAGGAGAGAAAAGAGTTCTGTCATCATCCTAGTCCATCATCCCAGGACTAGATGCGCTTCAGGGGATGAAATCCCTGGTGATTTGTCCAGGGATGGGGGAGCTTTTATAACCTCATTGTTTCAGGATTGAAGTCCATTAACTCTTGTAACTCCCTACCCCAACTTTTTAAAGTATATATCTCTAGCAGAGTTGACTTGGTGGGGAGTGTGAACTTAAACAGAGTGAGGTGGAGTGAGGAGTGAGTGAGGCGAAATAAAAGAGCTTTAGACTTCATGATCAGGAACCCCATGAAACCCCAGTATCAGTCGTTAACCCTGCTGAGCCTCAATTGGTGTCATTGATTTTGCCATTTCATTTGACAGAATTACCAAATATCTGTGTGTAATACCCCATTAATGCAGACCCACGGAGGTTCAACAAATGTCCATCATCAATATCAAGTTCAACATGATGGGTTACAATATTTACACTTTAATCCCTCACTGCATTTAATATTGTGGACTTCTTTACTTTTCTGTAACCTCCTATTCCAACAGGTAAATCTGACTCCCACTATCTAACATCTCTTAGTTGGTCAATATCCAGTAGTCATAAAATTGTTAATCCTGTAGCCCTCATAGAAATTAACATTTTCTAGAATCATTATATATAGTTATTTGGCCTTGGCAGTATGTATCCTAGTATTTACCAATTTCCTTCCATCCAAGTAGAATTGTTTAATACATTATAACAAAGTTGTGTTGTTTTTTTTTTTTTTTCACATTCCACCTTTTATCTTAGGTTTCAATAATCTCCCAATTTATTTAAAAATATATATGCCAAATGTTTACTCTAAATTCTGTAAAGTTATGTGTTTTAGAAAATGCATTGTATTATTTATCAGCCACAGAATAATATGGAATTGTTTTACCATCCTAAAAATGCAGTCAACTTGCTTAACAAAATCAACTCTCCAGCCTATCCCTAAATTAGTAATTTTCTTTTTCCATTTTAACCATTATGTAGACTGTCCTTTTACAAAATGTCAATTAATTGGAATCATATGCAACTTCTTCAGGGTAATTTCTTTTAGTTAGCAATATATCCTTAAGATGTATGATGGATGTAGGGCTGGAGCATAGTACTAAGGGTAGGTTGTTTGCCTTGCATGCAGCAGACATACACTTAAGCTCCATCCTTGTGCCTTATATGGACCCCCTAACCCCACCAGGAGAGATTCCTGAGTGCAGAGAAGGAGTAAGCCCTGAACACCTGGATGTGGCAAGAAAACATGACACAAAAAGATTCATAAATGTATTGTCAGAGTCGATGTGCCTGTTTTCCATTTTATAATTACCATTTGAAGAATGTAGCATGTTATCTTAAGTTTTTGAGGAGCATTTTGGCTATTTCCAATTTATAACAATTGCAAATAAAGTCTGATATTTCATGTGGAATTTTGTGTAGATGCAACTTTTTAAACAAGTTGAGTATACCTAGGAGTTTATGGATTGGGAATTCTATGAAAATTTAATGTAAAATTGTTGCAGGACACCTAAAAGCCTAGGCCTCTGCATCTGCCCTGGATTGCCTCCTGCAGGTCACTTTATAGATAGGGGTAGTCTAAATATGGCAGTTTATCTGACCATGTATTCTGTACTGGCTGGTATAAATATTCTCTGATGCAACAACAATCATCGTGGGACTTGCTAGATCATACCAGCATATTTGCCTGGCCACGTTGGATCCCTAAGTAATTAGACCAGAGAGAAATGCTATTTGCCTCCAAGAAAGCAAGCATGGCTCCCTGATAACTCAAAGGCAACTAAAAATACAAAACTAATGTGAAGTAGACGAGACACTTGTGAAGGCTTGGAGAAATATTTAACTGGCATTGATTATTAGTCTTTGGTACAGAGACATGCCATCTCAGAAACCCGCTTCTCTACCCTATAAAGGCAATTCCAGGCAGATCTTGGCTCAAGATATTAGGTGAGGTGCTGGGAGAAATTACCTGAGGGCATTTGACCCTTCCTGCCAGGGGAAGTTGCATTTAGCTTACAGCTTCTCCCAGCTCTGCTAGGAGGCTTTGAATTAGCTCTGGGTCCTTGTAAACAGCCAGATGTCTCCTGAAGTTGCTACATTTCTATAGAGCTATTTTCCTGTTTTCATCTCAAATAGCCCAGCTCAGAATGGGCTGGGCTGGGGAGTTTGGGCAGATTTCTAGCTATAAAATAAACTGCAAGAAGAAAGAAGTGCCTCCTTCTTTTTCCCCCTTTTACCATTTCGGCTTTCCTTGGCGTTTTGCTTCTCTGTCCTCTCCACTCTCTGTTGGGCCTCAACACATGGTAGCAGCCATCTTGGCCTAGCCTGGGGTCTAGATGGGAACCCAGAGTCTGGAAGTTTTCCCTGCTCTTGG
Organism: Cryptotis parvus; assembly: GCA_021461705.1. NCBI lineage: Eukaryota > Metazoa > Chordata > Mammalia > Eulipotyphla > Soricidae > Cryptotis > Cryptotis parvus. The sequence goes on from JAJIBD010014225.1 coordinate 4,989, forward strand.
ATTGTATATTGGAACCTGTGATAGTAAAGCCCTTTTAAAACTGCATCAGATTCCTGAGTTTTCATCCATTCCTCACTGGCTTTGGAGGTAAAAGGGAACTCGCTTCCCAGCACTGTCGGGGACCCGACAGCGTCCCTAATAATACTAAGAATATCTGGGGCCAGAGTGATAGTCCAGCAGGTAGGGCGTTTGCCTTTCACTCGGCTGGACTGTGCCAGGTTCGATCCCCGGCATCCCATATGGTTCCCGAGCACCGCCAGGAGTGATTCCTGAGTACAGAGAGAAAAGTAACCCCTGAGCATTGCTGGTGTGACCCAAAAAAGCAAAAAAAAAAAAAAAAAAAAAAAAGAATATCTAACAAACTGCTCCCAGTATTTGCAACATTTTTTATCCCCACTATCAATTATTACGAAAGCCTGTTGCTGTCACCTTTTGTCAATAATTGTTATCAAATTTTAAATCTTTTCTAACATATAAAACATTTCGGTGTCTCTATGTCCCCCATTTAGTTCCAACATTATGTTTAATATTTTATTACTTTTTTTTCGTTCTTAATTGTGATTACACTTTATTTTTGTTTGTTTGGGTGACACACCCTGCTGTGCTCAGGGGTTACTCCTGGGTCTTTGCACAGAGATCACTTCTGGAAGAATTCTGGAGATCATAAGCAGTTGGGCTTGTTCAAGACAAGTTACCTAAATGTGTACTATTGCTCTGGTGTACAATTAACTCTTTAAATGGATCATTTTTCTGTTTGTTTGGTGTTTTTTACCAGATCGATCCGGGTGTTTAGCCCGGATCATCGACAGCCACCCTGCAGCAGTGTTTTTTCAATGCGGCCCAGGTATGCTGAACCAGAGAACTCAGACATGGGGCAGAGCTCCTATTTGCTCTCCCTGAGCCCAGCTGCTTGTGAGGCGCCCGGGAGGCATGGTGGGTTCTAACCCTCGCCTGCCACGCCAGCAGAGCCTCACAACAAGCCAGACCACCCTCCCCTACTCCATGGGGCCCGCCATTTTCCACATCCGGACTTCCTTCTCATCACAACTCCACCCAGCAGACCAGACTATCACAGCCCGGATCATCGACAGCCACCCTGCAGCAGTTTTTTTTTCAATCCGCCCAGGTATGCTGAACCAGAGACTCTCAGACATGGGGCAGAGCTCCTATTTGTTCTCCCTGTGCCCAGCTGCTCGTGAGGCGCCTGGGAGGCATGGCGGGTTCTAGCCCTGGCCTGCCACGCCAGCAGAGCCTCACAACAAGCCAGACCACCCTCCCTTACTCCATGGGGCCCGCCATTTTCCACATCTGGACCTCCCTCTCGTCAGAACTCCACCCAGCAGACCAGACTATCACAGCCCGGTTACCACATGGTTCATTAATAAATGTTTTATTTAGAGGTGACTACAACAGTATGCCACCCACATGGCAAGCCTGGTAAGCTGCTCATGTCGCGTTTGATATGCCAATTACCCGTAACATTTATATTTGGTCATTCCCGTGACCTAATATAATTCGTTTGAGGCTCTTTATGTTCCTGGAGCAAACGGATGCCTTTGGGTTCTACTAGCATGAGACAGGGCATATGGAGATATTACTGGTGCCCGCTCTAGCAAATAGATGATTAACGGGAAGATAGTGATAGTGATAGTTTTTTACCTATAATGGTTAAAACACAATTGAGCATATAAAATCACACAAGCAACATTTAAGCGTACTGAAATTAGATTATACATGCAAAGGAAGCAGCTGCAGTAAAAACAGTGAACATTATAGGTTTATTAAAAATGAAAGTACAAAGTAATTTCATTTCAAAGTAAACTACAAGTCTTTAATATGTTAAGTGCTCTACAAAGGCTAGCTAGCACTGATGTCATCTGAGTCATAAATTAAGTCAGAATCTCTTATGTCACTTTATATTCTTTTTACTTAATTTATGTCTCTGATGCAGTGTCCAGTGGGGGAGAAAAACGATGCAAATTTTGGTTGTCAGTTTTGGCATTATTCTGAAAGAAAATAAATGGGGAAATGAACATTTGATACAAGTGATAATTGGCGTTGCTTTCAAGGCAGCTTTTAGATGGGATGTCTTCAGTTGTTGCCAAAACATATCCTTATGATATTCCACAAATTAGCAATTTTGCATTTGTTCAGGTGACTAAACAGCTGGGAATCTATGAAGGCATTTTGCACTTCTTGAAGCTTACTTGGCAGAGCTATATACCATGATGGAAAATGGAAGTTACCCAAATTTCCTCATTTTATAGATGAGAAAATTGAATCTATGGAATATTTGACATATAAGTTCATCAGATATTGAGAAAGCCAATCTTTCAACTCCACTCTTTTTTTAAGTGAAAATGCAAAGAAGTTGGCAAACTATATGCAAAATATGCAATTTAAGGGAAAGAAAGGGATTGATGCAGGAAGATATCACAGGAAACTAGATTTATGGTCTATATGCAAGCATTTCTGACACCCATTTTTTTTTGTCAATAAATAACCTGGGCTTTCCAGGTTGTTCAAATGAATAAAATCCAAAACATTGGATTCTCTAGATTTGAATGAAATGCCAACTCTTCTTCATGTATTTTTTTAAATTTTAGATATAACTTGATCATCTAGTTCCTACTCACAGTGAGTAATTATACTATATGCTTCAAATGTTCTAACAAATGCCATTCTATTCTCACTTTACTATAGTAATCTAAATTTTAGTTTTCTGGATCACATTTATCAAATAAGTAATGTGCACAAGTTTTGGTCTCTAAATTAATCTACATAGTACTTTTCAAGACAAACATCAGCATTCTACAGATACATAAATTTGAATATGCATATATATATAAAATATAGATCACTGTATCACTGTCTTCCCGCTCATCACCGATTTGCTCAAGCGGGCACCAGTAACATCTCCATATGCCCAGTCTCATGCTAGAAGAGCCCAAGGGCATCTGCTTGCTCCAGGAACATAAAGATCCTCAAACCATTCCATCAGGTCATGGGAATGAGGTCTATAATTGTTTCTGGTATTTAAAATATCAAATACGACATGGGCTCTGACATGCGGGTGGCATACCCTTGTAATCACCTCTGATCTCCAGCATTAATTGATGAACCACGCTGTGACAAGCAGCCAGGCGAGCCCAGCTGTGATAGGCTCTTCTGTGGGTGAAGTTCTGATGAGAGGGAAGTCTGTTAGTGGAAAACGGCAGCCCGCATGGAGTGGGGGTCGCCTGGCTTCTCGAAAGGCTCTGCTGGGGTGGCAGACAAGGGCCAGAGTCCTGCATAAAATATAGATATGTATATATTTAGTTAGTTCACAATTTTACATACTGATACTCAATTACAATTTAAAATTGTAATTTATTACAATTTATAATGCTTTCAAGAAAATAATTTTATAAAAGTTATGTACAGGATAAATTCCCTCAACATAGGTCTTCAAATATCATTTTAAATCTTCTTATCAGACATTTTCCATTTTCTCAAGAGATATACAATTTCCCCTGATAAGTCCCTAGATTTTCAACATATAAAGCAAAGGATAGAATTTAAATTTTTAACTTACACAGCATAGCATTTTAATAACATATAAGTTCACAATCAACATGTGATTACTAAGTAAACCATACTACTGCTATACACACTATTTTAAACATTAAGTCTAATTTTTTTTCTTCATATGATTTTCCTTGTTTTTGTTTGCCTATTCTTTACCCACTTCCCTAGTGATCTGAAATGAATATTCTATTGTGTTTCATGACATCATTCTTATTGATCAATCAATGAGCAGAGAGTTGCTCACAGATGACTATTGTAAATAAAGCTGCAGATATAAACATATGGGTATACATGTTCACAATTATTTTGGGTAAATATCCAATGAGGCTTAAGAAGGCCTTGAGACATTTCTTTATTTCTTCTTCTGAGAAATATTCATATTGCATAAAAAAAGTTAGCCCTGGCCTTCCATCCCAGCAGAACCTTGCAAGAAGCCAGAGGAACACCCCCACACACACACAATGAGGGTCACCATTTTCACATCTGGACTCCCCAACTTGTCAGAGCTCCACCCAGCAGAAGAGCTGATCACAAGCCTGGCTCATCAGAGCACCACCCTACAGCAGTCTTTTTTCAAGCCCAGCCCAGGTATGCCTGATCCAGAGACTTACACACACTGGGCTGCTTTATGACTGTGGAGTTCATCAATGAATGCACCAGATGAGAGGCGACTACAAGAGTATCACACCCACACGGCAGAGCCTGGCAAGCTACCTGTGTCCTATTTGATATGCCAAATACCAGTAAAAATTAGGTATGCTGATCCAGAGACTTACAGATATGGGGCAGTGCTGCTACTTGCTCTCCCTGTGCCCAGCCGCTCATGAGGTGCCTGGGAGGGATGACAGGTTCTATAGCCCTGACCCGCCACCCCAGCAGAGCCGCTCAACAAGCCAGATGACCCCCCCAACTCCATTGGGCCGCCATTTTTCACATCCTGACTTCCCTCTCATCAGAACTCCACCCAGTAACAGCCTATCAAGCCCAGATCATCGACACCCACCCTGCAGCAGTTTTTTTTCAATCCGGCCCATGTATGCTGATTCAGAGGCTTACAGACATGGGGCAGAGCTACTACTTGCTCTCTCTGTGCCCAGCCACTCACCAGGCACCCGGGAAAGATGGCAGGTTCTAACCCTGGCCTGCCACCCCAGCAGATCCACACAACAAGCCAGATGACCCCCCCACTCCATCGGGCCACCATTTTCCACATCCAGACTTCCCCCTTGTCAGAACTCCACCCTGCAACAGCCTATCACAGCCCGGCTCGTTGCAGCCACAAGTGGCCATGCGGTTCATCTATAAATGCTATATTTAGAGGTGACTACAAGGGTATGCCACCTGCACGGCAAGCCTGGAAAGCTACCCGTGTTGTATTTGATATGCCAAATACCAGTAACAATTATATTAGTTCATTCCCATGACCTAATATAATGATTTGAGGCTCTTTATGTTCCTGGGGCGAGGAGATGCCCTTGGGCTCTACTAGCATGAGACAGGACACATGGAGATATTACTGGTGCTCGCTCGAGCAAATAGATGATCAACAAGAGGATAGTGATAGTGATAGTGATTTCCATGACCTGATGGAATGGTTTGAGGCTCTTTATTTTCCTGGAGAGACCAGATGCCCTTGGGCTACACTAGCCTGTGACAGGACTTATGGAGATGTTACTGGTGCCTGCTTGAGCAAATTGATGAACAACAGGAAGACAAGTGATACAAGTGATAAAAAAAAGTTGTATCAATCCACAGTACCACTTAAGCATGTAAGGATTTCATTCTCTCTACATTATCTTGACACATTGTTTCTTGTCTTTTGCTTAGCAATTATTCTCAAAAGGCATGCAATGGTAACTCATTACTCTTCTCATTTGTGTTTCCCTTATGAATAGACATGATAAATCCGAGTGGTGTTCAGCTATATGGTACCAGGGATAGCAGTGGAGGGCCCAGAACAAGTCCTATATACCCTGTGCATCATTGTTAATTCTGACTTTTGGGCTACCTCTTATGAGTAAGCGATATTTTTAGTTATATTACTGATTATGATGTGTACTATCCCATGTTCTTTGAGGTTAAATTCTAGATAACTGTCATCTTATAATGTTATATCCTTGAAATCTTGAGTTGCTGTGTTATACACATTTGCTTTTGGGGTCACACCTGGCAATACTCAGGGTGAATCCTTACTCTGCACTCAGGAATTACACTTGGAGGTACTCAGAGGGACCATTCTGGAACTTGCTTCCCGGCACTTTTTGGGGACCCCGCGGCGTCACCGACACTGCATGAATTAAATTAAAAGTTAATTTACATGTTATTTTCAAGTATATGTTTGCATTATCTGTTGATTCATAGATATTTAATGCATATCTTCTTTTTATTCATCAATATCTTTTATTAAAGAATCTATGTCTATAAAGATTATAGGAGCAATTGCAGAATAAAGTATCTCATGCATAAAAATTTTTATTATAATTTCTAAAGAAAACAGGATGACTTATTACTACATTAGTAATAAAATTTAAGGCTTCATTTTTATAATATCTGTTGCCATTTTATGTTATGGACTACAAAAGTTTTGGGTACAACTGAGGGATATGGAAGTTATGAGCCACATGTGACTAGCATTTGAACTTGCCTACTATAGTTTATAATGTACTATAAAAATAGAATGTGCATTGGGTTTTGTCAGCTCAGTAAAAAAACTGAATTCAAAAATGTATCTTTAATAATTTTACACTGATTATGTATTAAAATTATGATAACATGGCTAAATACAAAGAGATATATTTCTTATTAATTTTAGACTACATGAAAATAAATCTAAGTCTGCACACAGTTTGCATTAATTCTGTGCCCCCTAAATGAAATACTTGGTGTGAAAGTCATTTAAGATTAGACCTAATGGAGCTGGTATATATTCTTATTTTTGTGATAAAATTTAAAGTGACAGGCACATAACTTTTGAGATTTTAGAGTTCAAATAAAATTTCAAATAATGCCATGTTTTCCGCTTGTCAAATTCTCCCGTACTGAATTACAACTATGTTTACTGAGTTCAAACATTATTTAGAAAGTGAGTTTCTAAGATTAATAAGTATATTTTTATGGTCAAATTATTTTGATAAATTCATTCTAAAAATTCGTTAATGTTCTACATTGAAAGGATACCCTGAAGAAAAGTAGCTATGAGATACATATCAAGAGAAAGCTTGGTTATCTTTACTTTTCACACACTTCTTATTTCCAACCTATTTTTCTATATCTGTTATGTATGAAGTTGTAATAAGAATTTATGATGTCTATTGAGTTTTATGTTTTTGTTTCTATCCATATAGAAATGTACCATATATTTACATATCCAGACTTTAGAATTGCATATTACATTGTCTTTGTTATATGTGGCAAAGTGTATATGATGACTCTAGATTACATTTTCATATGCTCTCTTTGATTTACTTTAGTTTTGCATTTAAAATTTAAGCATAATGAAACATTAAGTTCTACATAATATATAATTCTAAAAATATGTCTCTAAGCACTATCGTATTTATTATGATTGAACATACTTCTTAATAGTCAACACATATTAAATCTGTAGTGATGGATGCATGCAAACACCCACAAAAGATTGAAACTGTGAACTACTCATTCTATTCAATTATAAGTACATGGCTACTATAATAAAATGTTAAATAATTATGAGGTTTAAAATTAGCTGTGTTATAAAACTCTTGGTTTTTAATTGCACTTAATTAGTAATGTTTTATTTATTTATTTATTTTTGAAAACAGATTATGAACTGACTTATAACTGTATGTCTGGTTTCAAAATAAATAAATAAAATCAGGGTTTTAAACATTGAGTTGGACTCCTGTCTGCTCCCTCAGACCAATTCAATATCAGGTACAACATATGTCCTCTAGCACTCCAAGAATGATCTCTGTGCCAGTCTGCTTAAACTCGAGCACTACTTTGTGGCCACTCGGTCCCACTCACTCAAAAAAATACAAGTGTTTAAGATTTGCCAGGGCCCTGCCCGCGGTAGGGCATTTGCCTTCTGCCAGCCCATGCTGGCCGGTTTGATCCCGATCCCATATGGTCCCCGAGCACCGCCAGGGTATTCGGCCGGGTACCCCTGAGCATCGCCGGTGACCCAAAAACAAACAAACAAAAATTTGCGGCTTCATTCTCTCAGCCAGTGGTCTTAGTGTCTGAAAACTAACAAGAAAATACCACAGAAACTATAAAAAATTTTCTTCAAAAAATAAAATTGAGTCTTTGCTGCACATAGCCAGGATGAGTGAATCAGTGAAAATTTAAAACAAATCCTCTTCTTGTGCTGGTTAACTGGGTTCTACCCTAAAGTTCCAGAAAGGTTTTCTTTCCTTAATATCAAATTTTATCTCAGTATCCACTGTCAGTTTTATCCCCACTGGAGTATGAATTTTAGTATTTCCAGTGACTTCTTGTTTAAATTTTGACAAACATGCTTAGGTTAAGGCAAATGATCTTTGAAGATAAAAATACATTTTCAGAGTATTTCGAAAAGATGAAGCAAAATGTCCTAATTTACTGTCTGAGGCTATATTACTATAATACCAAAATAATGAAGGATTATGGAACACTAGAGACTTTGGTCCCTTGTGCATATTGGTACAATTTTTTTTCAGGATGGGGGTTAAACTCAGGTCTCCCTTCATGTAGGCATTTGCTTCACCACTGAGGTACCATCTACATTTACATTCACCATCTACATTCACCATCTACAGAACTGATAAAAATATTTTAAAGAAATTATTATCAAATCCAATGTTGTCATATATAAAAGGAAACAAAGGGTTCACAATACAGGAATTTGAGTCAATGCAGCAGTGTTTCTCAACAATCCCTTCTTTTTTCACTTTTAATATAATAAAGATCATTCTAAAAAGTCCTACAACAAACATCATAGTAATGCTAAAAGACTGCTCTATAGAAGATCAGAAATAAAACAAGATTGTCTCCTTTATCTATCACTCATATTCAACATAATTCAAACTTCAGTAAGATATTACTTTGTTTTCTAGCAAACAATAAGTCAAGAGTTCTTTATAGTTAACTTGCTAAAATTATCTGGTTAGTTTCTATAAATATACTTATGTTTTTCCTTTACTATGTATTCAATATTTAAATAAGGGAAGTATTTATTCACGGATTTAAGTATTTATAAGGAAGAATTCTCAACTATATTGTTTATTTTCACACAATTCCTTTTGTATATATAAGAATTTTAAATTATGATAATAATTTTTGCTAATTTTCTTAGTTTCTCACCATACAATATTTTTATCATCTCATACACATTTTTCTTTGTATTTGCCAACATAATTTGATCTTCACTTTACCAGTTACAAATGCTTTGATATACCTTTTCCATAAATATTGGGAATAGCCTTGTGTTCAGTGTTCTAACTTTAGTAAAGAATATCTGGATTCTTTTTAGAAATATGAAATGCCAAGAAATCAGCTTTATATTTGAATCCTGAAACTATTTAAATGTTTTTCAATAACCATTGTTTATTGTTTAAAAACTTGAGTTCCTTGAGAGAATCCCATTGTCTTCATTTGGAAAAGGGCCTGAGAGATGATAAAGCAGGCAGGGTACTTGCCTTGCAGGCAGCCAACCTAGTATTCATCCCAGGAATCCCCTCTGTCCAGAGCACCTCCAGGAGTGATCCCTGAGAACAGAGTCAGGAGCAAGCCCTGAGCACTGCTAGATGTGGTCCCAAATGCAAAATGTATATAATAATAATATTCGCAAAAGATTGCATTTCTTTCTGATGTTGTTGTTCTTGTTTTATTTTACGGTGTTGCCCAGCATGTACCAAGCAACAAAGTTAGTGCCGCACATGCAAGTTAATTGCTTTATCAGTAAGCCACATCCCCAATTCAAGTCTCAACTTCTCAAGAGAAATGATTAGCAATTAAAATTTTTCAATAAAAATCCAAATATTTTTATTCAACAATTATTCGAGTGAGCTCTTAAATAGAAATACACATTTTTAAAAGATCTAAGTATTTGGACAAATGTCAAGGCACTATATAAGACAAAGTGACTTAAAGGATGTATCCCTTCGTTGCATTAAACTGTGCAAGAATTCAAGTATTTTCTACTGACTAACCTCAATTTCATGGAGTATTTGGCTATCTGTACGAAATGCCTGACCAGGGTTTAGCTGTTAATCCTGCTCAGGAAGTTCAGACTTCCACTTTGTTATAGAAAGAATTCAAGAGCAAGTTAGATATATATAATAAAACAATTTTTTTATTGAAAGTGAGTGTATACACTCAAAGGTCAGAAAGCAAGAATAGCCAGAGAGTGCTGTGACATTTCTTCAAATTCTAGAGCATGAAATCATAAAAATAGGATAAATTAGTCCATGGTAAAATAAATATGCATATTCAGAAAAGAGGAAGGTTTTTCATGTGGTTATGTCTCAGAATCAAAGAGCCCTTGTGATTCTATCCATATTCCATTGTTTCTGGGGGTTTGTCACACAATGTTAACTGTTACAGAAAAGTGGTTATAGTTTTTGTAATGCTCGAGATGAGATCCTTCTACTGAGAGTATACCACCTACACGGCAGAGCCTGGCAAGCTACTCGTGTTTTATTTATTTGTTATGCCAAAAACTAGTAGCAATTATGGACCTCAATTCCATGACCTGAAGAATGGTTTGAGGCTCTTCATGTTCCTGGAGCAAGCAGTTGTCCTTGGGTTACACTTGCTTGTGACAGGGCGTATGGAGATATTACTGGTGCCCACTTGAGCAAATCAATGAACAATGGGAAGACTGATACAGTGATACAGTTTTTGTAATGTAAATGTACTATAAGGAGAATATAATAAAGTTGGGCTTCTCTATTGTTCAACTAGTGCTTTTGTCTGGATTTAACTGAAAAAAAAGCCTTATGGTTTTTACCTTCTGGTGTTCAGCATTTGTAATGCATTAACTTTATTCGTGGACTTGTAAGAAAATATGATCAAATATACAAACTAATCAAAGATAGAAAGGGGAAGTAATTTCAACATACTGACTTGTTGAAGTACACAGTATAACAGTTACTAATCTTTGTATAAGCACAGAGGTGACAATTTTACTGTATGTGTAACAATTTTACAGACTAATTTAAAATAAAGTGTTGCATCTAGGAGAACAAATAGTTCATTGTGCCTTATTAAAAGTATGGTTTCTCACAAGCTAAGGTTGGCACTTGTTCATGTTTGTATTTTTTTAGGAGAAAAGAAAATCTTTCCTTCCTTTTTCAGACAATGGATGAATAATCAAACATTAGGCAGATTGGGAAAATAGTGGAGAAAGTTTATTACACTACAACATGTTTAGATGGGAGTGGCCCATCAAGCCTGAGTTTTCAGAATTTTGGAAATTACTAAGTAACTCAGAGGAAGGTCAGAGAACTTTAGGAAGAAGGAAAAAGATACAGTAAACAAAGGTATCCATGTTTAATTTCTGTTTTTCAGTGAAAAGAGCTAAGATTAGATCCTCTGGGAATTGTGAAGAAGGCAAGTTTTTTCTTTATATTGGAAAATATTTGTCTTTATCAAGGGCAAACTCCACCTAGCCTCATAGCCCCTTAGAGAAGGATATGCATTTTAGCATGCCAGACTTTTTTACCATTACATACTCTTTCCTCAAAATAAAGCATTGGTTTTTATAACAGATAAACCCTGAGTAAGTATGAACAGGATTGGTCTTTTCTCCCCAATACGATACCTATTCCATGTGTTCATTTAAACTTTGTTCAATCTGTTGGTATCACCTAAGACAAATGACGTGAAATAGCTATTTCTCTAATCAGGGAAAGCAAATCAATTTTGAAACCACAGCCTCAGTTATAATTATAAGACAGAAAATATCAAGAGGCTTAACACATCTAACTCTTTGAAATTTCTTTTGTTTTGTTTTGGGACTGTACCCGGGGTACTTAGGCCTTACCATGATGCTTTCTTAATCAGGCTCTTTGCTCAGGGGACACTACAGATGGTGTTTGGGAGCCCTCTGGGGTGGCCGGGAAGGAATTCAGGTTGGCTATAGCAAGAATATATGTGAGAGTCTTACCTGCCATTCTAGTGCTCCAGCTTGCTCTTCAAATTTTTAATTATGGTTAAGTTAGTATCCAAGTATTTAAACCTATTTTGTCTCTATTAAGTTTGTTTTATTGATTTTATAAAATGATGCCAGTATCTACTCTGCTTATACACAGTATATAAAAGTGAAGTTGTATTAACTTTAAATATTCCAGAAGTTAATTATGGAAATAAACCCACATTTTTAAAAAATACAAACACCACACACACATACATAGACACAAACCAGGCTGAGCAGCGATGCTAACATTTGCCATACCATGATGAACTGTGCCACATTCTAGGGAACAACTGAGAGTGCATTTCTCCTATTGGTTTTCAGCTCCTGAAAAACTATCCTTACACGGAATAGGTAAATTTTATGATATGCTATTACTTATATCACTTGTCTTCCTATTGTTTATCCATTCATTGGGAATGAGGTCCATTATATTTGTTGTTTTTGGCATAATGAATACACCACAGGTTGCTTGCCAGGCTCTGCAGTGGCTCTGGGTTCATCCCAGGGGGCACAGTTTTTTATAGTCAGACCAGCAACCATCCAGGGCCCATGGGGCAGAGCCCTGGGGGGTGTAGACAAGCCTGTCTCCTGTCTGCCATCTGCCAACATGGCAGCTACACCTGCAACACCTTGAGGGGCAGAATGATAAGATACAAATAAAATTAATAGAGTTGATTTTGATTCATTCTTTTGGGCTATAGAGTTTGTGACTTACCTCTGGTACAGGAAAAATATGGGTGTATATATATATATACACACATATGTATATATATATATATATATTTTGTGTAGTGAAATGAGCCCCTAAATTTATGTATTTTTGTTTGTTATCACTGTTTTTTTTCATGCATTTATAGTTTATTCACTGGGAGCCTAAGGCATCTCTGAGTTGCCTAGTAATGTTACAATTCCTCCACTTCAAATTAAAATTTGAGATGACAGTAAATATTTGAGATGATGTTAATGTAGAATATATGTAGCTCATGATAAATAGCAATGGCTGCTCTCACAGATAAAATAAATAATACTGAAGCATATTGGCAAACCCTGTGATACAGACTAGCCGTACTAAATATCATGAGCCTCTTTCTACTAAAAAAAATTCAAGGGATGCTTCTAGTTCTTTCTTCTAAATGATAAAATTAAAATTCTATTTACCATAAGTTTATTATAATGCTTCCTGTGTTTTGTACAATCAAGTGTAGCCTCAGGAGATGTGTACCTGAAATCTAAAGCTTGGATAACTTAGCTTACTAGTCATTAATATAAACTACCTAGAAAACCTCTTTTTACCTTTTGTAACATACCTAGATCTTTTTCACCAATTCTTCCTTGTCTTTATTTTTGACTGTCTTATGAACATGTTACACCAAATTGCTCCGCAAATTAGTCATGACAAGGTGAGTATCTCTGAGAGGAAAGATAGTGTGCTCAGAGAGAGGACATGTTTTACAAATAAACTACACTTGTGCATTATCTAACAGCTCAAACTACATTCTTCTTATTCTGATATGGAAGGAGCAGACACATAGGTAATGATACACACTTTATTGATTAGGTGGAAAATCAAAAGATCAATGCAAAGACAAAGTTTCTCCTCAACTGTCATAACTGTCAGAGTCTAAACTTAAAATAATCTGCAGGTTTGTGCAGCACATTTTGAGAAAGCCAACTTCAACTCTTGGTCTAATCTGCTTTGGGTACTGTTAACACAAAAGTGGATTTTCCTGTCCTTGTGGGTTCTTGAAAATTGAAAGATTTGCATAAAAAAGTTTGTAACACTGGGAGGTCCTGTTCAGAGTGGAGAGGGTACAGGGAGCGGATGGTCCAAAAAAGGGAGGGAGTGATCGGCACATAGGGTCTCTTTTTATCTATAGCCAAATTCCATCCCTAGCCATCCATTCTACATTCTTATTGGCTACCTGTTCATCACGCTGCTGGCAGTACTCAGACATGCAGTGAGGAATCAGAAACCACATTTGCTGGCAGTTATCAACATTCAGCAAGAAATCAAAAATCACTCCTGGCAGCACTGGTTAGAGAACCTGGTCACTAACCACACATAGCACATGAGCTTACTCCCTGTTTGGTCTCACTGGCTCCAGTATTTGTCGTATAAATAGATGGTATTTCAGTAGGAACGAAGACAGCAGATCACACCTAAAGAACATGTATTCTATTTATCATTTATTTACTGGCAGACATTTAATTGACCATCTGTTAAGTACTTTCAGAGACTATTCTTGCCCATTATTTTTTAATCATTTACTTGGAAGTCTACTAATATTCTGAACTTCTCATATCAATTTACAACACTTATTTCCCGTCCCCTAATGGGATGATCATTTCTTATCATTAAGGTCACAGAGGGAGGGAAAAATTACACTGGGTTCTTGATTTCCTATTCTTAATATAGAGAGGCAACTGGTAGTCTAGGAAATACAATTTAAGAATTTCTGAATTTTCTAACTTTTGCCAACCTTCCCATATTTAAAGTGTACATGTTTATGCACTTATGCTGGGAAAGTGATCTACTTTTTTAAGCATAAAGTGTAAGCACTGGTCATTATTTTCATATCTTTTGAGTGTGACCACAGAGGCAATAAGTATGTCTTACTAGATAAGTTCATGCTTGGCATTTCATATACAATTGTTATTTGGAGCTTGAGATGTGGCTCATTAGTAGAGTTCATGCCTCATGTGTGAAAGACTTGAAAAAAAACAAAACCAAAGCATTATTATTTGGATATTCTCTTTAGAGGAAAGATTCAGGCAATTAATGATTTGCAGCTGTAAAATTTACCAGTACAAGCTTTAGTTTAAGGTGTAATAGATCCATGTTTATAAAATCTCAGTTTAATAAGTATAGTTAAATACCTGTAGTGGGAATATAAAGGCTTATAGGGAAAAGAAAATCTCATTAATATCTGTATTTCTCTACTATGTTATTTATCAATCTGTAGTTTTCAATATGTTGGTCATAAATTAAATTGAATTGTGACCACACCCCCACATGAGGACCACCATTTTCCACATCCAGACTTCCCTCTCATCAGAACTCCACCCAGCAGAAGAGCCTATCACAGCCGGGCTTGCATGGCTGCTTGCAGCTGCATGGCTCATCAATAAATGCTGGATATCAGAGGTGACTACAAGAGTATGCCACCCGCACGACAGAGCCTGGCAAGCTACACGTGTCGTATTTGATATACCAAATACCAGTAACAATTATAGATCTCATTTCCATAACCTGATGGAATAGTTTGAGGCTCTTTATGTTCCTGGAGCGAGCAGATGCCCTTGGGCTCTACTAGCATGAGACAGGACATATGGAGATGTTACTAGTGCCCGCTAGAGCAAATCGATGATGAACAGGAAGTCAGTGATACAGTGACCTGGCACTCCTTACCTCAGCTCCTGCTTTCTACTTTCAGTAGAAAGTCACTTCACATAAATGGCCAAGAAATTAAAAATAAAATGCATCTAAATGCACCATTGGCAACAGAATCCCTCTTCTGCATTCTAATTTAGGATACAAAAGATTAACTTCCCAAGAAAATCAGTGAAGCCTAACTCCCAGAGGATTGACTGATAATAATCACAAAGCCTAAATTAAATTAAGTTTACTTTTATGGTAATAGTCTATAACAAAAAAAAAGAGAGCAGGAAATGCCAATTTACTTAATAAAGATTTTATAATGCTGCTTAGGATGCATTTTACTCTAAACAACTTTGAAGAATTGAAATGAAAGCTCATTAAAATCTTACTCTGGAAGACATTAATAACTGAGTGTTATCTATATTATATCGAACTGAACTGATAAAAAGAGTCCACATTTCCAGTGAGTTAAATGACACTACTGTTATATTATGTGAAGTTGCACGAAACCTTACATCCAGATGTTTATAAAGATTCCAAGAAAAAAATAAGAAAACATTAGCTTCAATTAAGTCTAAAGTTAGAGTGCAGTTATCACAGAATGGAATTATTTCTGGATGAAACTATAGAATTAAATATATATATGTATATATATATATAGAGAGAGAGTATAGAAATTTGCAACTAGAAACGTGGCATACTATAGGGATATACTTTGAAGCATGGAGAGTTTCAACCCACCTCCCTACTGAATCAGAATTCATTTTTATCAAGATCCTTATGTAATTTTATGCATCTTGAAATTTGAGAAGCATGGTGCAGATACTACAGAGACTAAAATATACATTGTTAATCTCCCAACTGAAATAGATGGAGTACTTATATAGAGTGAACAAATGCTATTGAAGTGACATTATTATTATTATATCATAATTTTGGATTTGGGGGACCACACCTAGCTGTCCTCAGGCATATTCCTGGCACTCAAGGATCACTCCTGCAGTGCTCGGGAAAAACATTTGTGATACCAAGGGCTATACCTGTGTTGGCTGTTTGTAAGACAAGCACCTTATGCACTGTACTGCCATTCAGGCAACTGCAGTAACTTATTATGGGATCTTAGTCCCATGTTTTACCACAGAATTTTTTAAGTTAAAGCTGATTGCCCCAAATTACCGATGAAAGGTTGCAAAACCACTGTGATTGCATCTTAAAGCACTAGACTACGTACTTTACCTCAGGGCAATGAGTTTACAACCTCGTAAGGAAAACATACCAAACCCCAAGGACATCGACACAAAATGCACTGAAAACATGCATGATTCAAGTAAATGCATGAAGTCAAGTTTGACCTTGTTCTTGTTTTATAACAGATGCAGAACAGGACGCACTAACTATTAGCTGCCCAATTTACTTCTGCACTTTTGCTTTGGCTTAGATAAGAACAGGTCCTCAGAGTGTATAAATGCAAAGGCTTCAGTGATGTGAGTTTCAGGTCTCTAAGCCTTGTGAACCCTCAGCCCTCAGTGCTGAGTCTCTAATGTTAGGACACTTTCACTTTTCTTCCGGCTCCAAGTCACATTCCTTGACTTGTGAGCCCTCTGTGCTGGCCTTTTCTAGTTCTCTTTGGTTCTGAAGTCCCTCAGTGCTGAGCTAATAAGTTTTCCTTTATCTACATCTCAGTTTCTGGAGAGTCTGCATAGAGCAACAGCCTAACACCAGAGCTATTGAATAAAGATATGGGCTTTAATGGCAAAAGGCATCCTATATAAATTGAAAAGCATTAAACTAGCAGAAGCTATAGGACACATTTCAAAAGCTGAAGTGGGAGTTAGCATGATGTAGGAATCTTAATGTATTTAAAATTTTTCCAGGAAAACTCATACATAGTGTCGGGTAGCCGCTAGGTTCCCACTAATATCAGGAAACAAGTTCCCTTCTACCTTTGAGGCTGGTGGGAAATGGATTGAAAACTCAGGAGACCAACACAGTTACAAAAGGCTTTTACTAAAACAAGCTCCGCCAATACAATCCAAGAAATTGGGATTCCCCAGACCTATCTATACCTCCTTGTCAGACCTCCTTTGATGTGTAAAGACCCAGATCTCCCACCAAAATGAATGACTATCTCAAGTCAGTCTCCTTATATATCCAAAATAAATAATTCTTTCTTCAGGGAGGGTAGTGTCAACAAAGAATAATGAATCAGCCTCTAAGTGTAGATGTAGGGGGGTGCCACACTAAAGTGGTGCCACACTTCTTTCAGGTCTAAACAAATGATTATGCCAGCAACTAGTCCCTTCTCCAAGATTATCTCTTATGTCAAAACACTGCAGAGAGAGAGAGGGCTGGTATAAAGAAATATATCTTAATGATATATATATATATATATATATATATTCATCGGGAGAAACACATCATAACTTTCATGGGTGTCATGCATTCTAGATGGCACCCACAGTGTCCATCTAGATTTATCATGATATATTTATCATCTGCACCAAGTTGATTCTGAGTGTCTTGTTCTCTGTTTACTGAAAGGGTCATGCAAACCTGCTTGAGGGGCAAACTAGTATGATCCTTCCTTTAATCTTAAAAAGGTAGTCTCAACAAAGTCAGTGTGGTGGTCTCCTGGTAAATTCATTTATTTATACTTCTTTTTTATATTGCACCACTGTGTGAAATACAATTAAAATGATGTTCATGATTGGGTTTCAGTCAAACATTGTTACAGCACCCGTCCCTCCACCAGTGCCCCATTCCCACCACCAGTATAAGAGAAATAGTGCCTGCTATAGAGAGAGGCTCAAAGAGGGGGAGAGAACTTGGGGATATTGGTAAATTCTAACTGTCCCATGCTGGGACCAGTGGGTATTAAGAGGAATCATGCCCAATCTAGATAATATTGAAATCATAGTAGAGATTATAATAATATTTTAGAAGTTCTTAATTCAGGGGCCGGAGCGATAGCCCAGCGGGTAGGGTGTTTGCCTTGCACGCGACCGCCCATGCCGGCCAGGGTTCGATCCCGGCATCCCATATGGTCCCCCGAGCACCGACAGGAGTAATTCCTGAGTGCAGAGCCAGGAGTAACCCCTGAGCATCGCGGGTGTGACCCAAAAAGCAAAAAAAAAAAAAAAGAAGTTCTTAATTCAGAGTCAAAATGACTACTATAACTGCCACACACTCCATAAATGTTTACATAGAAGAGAGATCTCATTGGCATGAACCTTGGCTTAAGGACATGTAAATGGCTTAAACTGTAAAGAAATTAAACAGCAAAGATCCTAAACTAGCTAGGCCTGACATCCAACACATAGGTAGAAAGGGAGAAAGAAATTGTTGATAGTCATGGAATGGACATGCACTATCATTTAAGACATGTACAGAAAATGGCAGAGATATCAGGATAGGCATTTTTCCCCAACTGGTAACAAGGAGAAAAGTGTCTGTAGAACTAGGACCCCTTTGTATATTCTCTACTGAATAGTTTGGTCCACTCAAGGGCCTGGAGTCATGACCAGGACAAAGATGTTTTCAATGCTTTGATTTGGTCCAAACAAAACCAAAATAATATAATAATGCTGCCACTATCAGGAAGTGGTTGTCAACAGCCTCTGAACTAAAACCTTAGGTCAGCTTGCTTTTGTTTTCTTAACCTCAGGGAACCCTTTTAAGTTTGAAGAGCAGAGAGCTTCGTAGAGGTTAAGGTTATACCCACTAGAATTTCAAAATGTGTCTATTATTGGAGATAGCTTTCTTAAAGTGGTAATAAAGTAAAATGAGGTCACTAGAATCTGATTTGATTTACATCCTTAAAAAAGCAGGTAATGAGGCCACATATGCTGAAGAACACAACTCCGTGTGTTCTCACTTTTCTCACCTTCAGAATGAAACCAAAGGAATTAGGAATGGCAAAGTACTGAACTAGGACTCCTAAATTCCATGTCTTAGTCTTCCCCTCACTCCCAATCCTAAAGATTAGTCAAATTTCTCCTTTTTACATTTCTTTATTTGGGTTTGTAGATAAGATGATGGGCACCAGTCTGGAAGAGGATTTTTTGGTTTATTCTGGCACCCACAGGTTTTCAGTTCACCCTTTCACTACTTTTCTTGTTCTCTAAGAAAACAAACAAAAAGCTTAATCAGACTCTGTGGAGGTGATGGGTGCTTTGATAATAGGCATCCACCATCTTCCAACCTGCCAGGTTATTGGCAATAACTCTCTCTAAGCCATTACTGTTTCTCATTAATCTGATTGGCCCCTGAGTTGCAGTGGAATTGGCAAAACAATGCATATTTGTTGTTTAATCTACTCAGTTTCTTATACATGCTCTGGCAGCCCCCCAAAGCTAACAGTTCTAATTGTTAGTGTATGAACAGACAAAAATAGTAGAGAACTTCGACCAATAGGGTAACTTTAGCTAGTTTTAAGAAGTTGAAAGCAATTGAAGAGCATTAGGAAAGGAGAACAGAGAATACATTTTCAAGCTATTTACTACGTCTGTCCTTAAACTTTATTGCTTCCCACCACTAAATCAAAACATTAGTCAGAGTGTAAAGACATCCAGATGATGCAGCCTGTGTAAAGTCAGCCTCCCTAGGGAAAATTATGGACCATGCTAGAGAACAGACTGGGCTGATAAAGAGACAGACATCAGGGCTGCTTATCTGTTTCATTTCCTTTTTGGTAACTTACCCTCATTTTCATTCAAGTGTAGTGATGCATCCAGCTAAAAAGAATGCCACCCTTTGCATCACTCTTTGCATGACATCACAATTAAGCATTTCCCCCAGGTTTGAATAGACGTTGTTGGGTAAGACCTGTGTCATGTGACCAGGGGATCGTAGGGCATGTGAAGTACCTTGTGTTTCATGCTGCTGTCTGGTAGTGCAAGCCCCACCAGGAGTGACCC